>OY804592.1:51273287-51442555 GCA_963680895.1 Fragum sueziense
AAAACGCTTACCTCAACGCCAAAAAGGTGTTAATCTCTCTAATTTCATTGCCATCTCGGCAACGGCTTTTAGTTTTGAATGATTAAACGACATTTGTTTATATTTTTCCTGACGTCACTCATGTGAAAGTATAGTGTACCCCTAAATGGGGAGCATGTAGCTTCTACTGTTTTTTATGCTAATTTGACGATGCCCTTAATGGACGCACCACATCCATTTAAATCTATTTGAAACATGTTCATTTATTTCGTTTAGAAATGTGAAGAACATGGATTGGTAAGCAGTTTATGACCATACCAGCTCATTGCAGCAAGTTTTCTATTGGCCGTTGTCTTACACCTGTTGGAATATATGCAATATGATATGTCTACTATTCATGTCCAAACCATTTCCAAGCGTGATATTGTTTTTCGGACTGTTGATTGGATCAACTGCAAGCTTGCACCGCGCAATTATTTTAGACTGTTCGGGGAAAATTTCCTTTACAAATTTCAAACTTATGAAATAATCGCAATATGCTACTAAACACCAACAAATAATTCACCCATACAACAAATATTTATAAGTCTAATATTTTTAAGTTCAATATATGTCGCATTAAAATGTTTGAACGATATTTGTCATTATTTTACAACACATTACTTATTCATTTGATGGGTATACGCCTCACAAGTACACTTAAAGTTTAATTCAAATTGAAATACAGCCTTTCCCAATCTTTGAGACGACTTGCGTTTTAGCCCTACCTAATCATTACCGTCTAACTTCCACTTGTACGCTACAGTTACGTAAACAGCAAGTTACATAAATCGTTACATAGGAGAAAAATCGAACAGAACGAGGACAATTGTATATGTTTACATTTTAAAGGCATCATTTTTGTTTCAAACTTGGTGGTAATGAAGGATCGATGTGTATATCAGTTTAGTCAAATGGACTGTTCACCTGTAGATGGAAGCAATTTCGCTTGTTGTGGGGGGGAGAGAAATGCAGGACCACGGAAATTGTTACTTTCAGAAGACTTCAATCAGATTCTTCCGTGAACATACACGTTGGGACTATGCGTTGATACAGATACAAATCAGCTATGGCCCTGTGAGATATGTGGTGTTTCAGACAGTCGTATTCCCTCATCTGATAGTGGAAGGAAAAACGTTCACTTGCGTAACTTGTCTTTGAATTCGTAATGAAAAAAACAACCGATATCCATAATTCCTGCCCATTGGATCTAAAGTCATGTCTTTTCCTATATTGTTGGGTTGGAAAAATACACTTTTACAAGTATTAAATTTGTTATAAAAAGTTCAAATATTTTAACCCATTTCCAAACGATGAAAGGTAGAAATTCAAGCTCTTTTATATTGAAAGAAGTTGCATAGGGCGTTAAAATGTGTCCCTATGTGATAATAGGTTAAGCATTATTTCTTCATTTCTATTATGGAACAATTTAAAATTTTGTTGATTGACTATTCGCATCACCTCGAAAAACGACTTCCATAAATTTCTATCTTTATTGTAAAGTTTTTGGCTTTTCTTCTTATTACAGATTTTACCATTGTTACAGTCTTTGTGACTTTTATAGTCATTGCCTTGTATATAAGCCATCTCCCTATCAACAACCAACTCTAAAACAATAACATTCAGAGAGAAAATATCCACAGAAATTTACAAAGAATTGAAGGGAATTCTATTCATAAAAATCTCGTTAGCAGGAATCCCATGCACAGGAATCCCATTCGCAGGAATCCCATTCACAGGAATCCTAATCGAAATCGTCAAAGACCTGCTCGATTTGATGACTATCAAATGTAATTTCAAAGACTATTGTTGAGTTCGGTCTACTTTTTGATATTCCTACTATTTGGGTGGTTTTATTATCAAAAGAAGGTGATGGGTGAATTTGAAAATGGCACATTTCTTCCACAATTTTTATGGTCATTTTTATCTATAAGTTCCAATATTGTACATAGACCAAATCTTAATAATCTAAAACGGCATTGAAAAATATTAAGACATAATAAAGTTTCAGAATTTTTTTTAATTGAAGTAAATCGACAGAAAATACATATATTTATAAAGCAGTGTACCTTCACATAGTAATAAGAAAAATAATATCTTTTCAATCCAAATTGTAATTTTTGAATCCATAAGAAATTCTAAGCAAAAAACTTGTTTTTCTGTCATAAATACGATTTTTTACACAAAATTGTCACTTTTTATACACGGTTCAAAAAGATTTTTACTATAATAAAGTTTCGCCTCATATAGACTTCAGGCCCAATTTCTAAAAAAATATAATGTATTCAGAACATGTCTGAAAAAAAAACTTGTCCATTCGTCGTACTTGAAGTAAAATTTAGACAATCCAAAACTTGCATCTTTTTCCACAAATTCTTTGCACTCCTGACATTATATGATCTATCTGGATACTTTATGATCCTCGTTGTACGTTTTTATCTAGTAAAATGGTAAAAATGATTCTCATGATAACTATATTAACACCTATATTTATAATATAATCTTCCATGTATTTCAAACAATGAGCATTTGCAGTCATATCAAGATAGTTCAATTTCCCAAGAAAATCTGTAATTTAATGAATATTTTTTTTCCAAATATGCAATAGACAAGTATAAAAAATTACTTATATTATACTTTGGTATGTAATTAGTGCTAATTAAACAAGAACATTCGATCATCTAAGACGGGTGTGCCAGAAATGGTGAAAAAAGAAAGTCCATATTTTTGAAATAATATGTTGCACTCAAGACATGTTCACATGTTGACAAATTTGGCTAATTTGTGATATCATATGCACTTCTTTATCAAGCAAAATTGTACAAATAATTCACACGATAAGTTAAACAAACAGTTTTACACTTTTCCCTGTGTTTCAAACAATGAACATTTGTAATCATACCAAATTAGGTTAAAATAAACTCGATTTCACTTTCTAACCCCTAAAACGAAAACCAATTGCAGAGATGACGCAAGTTTGTGCCTACATTGTTTAAATATACCCTCCCTTTTAAAAAACAATAATTAATGATAACACTTTCTTTAGATCAGATCTTATTGAATATTCAGCCAAAAATCTCGTTGCACTCCAGACAACACAATTGTTGCTCTAAATCAAACACAAGTCTGTGTCTAAACTGGATTTCTGGTGTGAATGATCTTTAAGATCATGTTATCTGCAAAAGAGAACAATTGTTCATTAAAAAGCAATATACAGGGAAAGAAGGGTTGTTAACCTCCAAATGTTACACACCAGACAAACATGAATGTGTGTATTTAAGGAACAGTCAAGAGTTTTGTTCTTATTAGGGTATTCAAAATAATATTTGTTCAAGGACACGAATACTTCTGTACATGGACTACTATAAAAACTTGACCATTCAGACATAGAATTCCCACAGTATTCAATTATTTGAAATTTTTCTAATTTTCCGTTGAACTCCAGACAGAGCACGACTTTTGTTCTCGTGTGAACTGCAGCGAACCCTTTGCACGTAAACGCAAGTTCATATAAAAACTTTTACACTTTTTGTTGTTCTTTTATATGTATTTACAAAAAAAGGATGGGGTTTTTATTTACCAAAAAGCGATTCGCTCCAGACATTTCTAGCATGTTTCTTGTGCATAACTTTAAAATCGGAAAAGATATTTCAATAATATTTTGCATGAACATAACACTAAATAACATTAAATGGTCTTTGCAGTTTTATCAAATATGCTATTAGTTAAGTCTAGATAAGAAAACATGCTTGGTGTCATTTTTTTAAAATTCACCCTGATGCGAAAAGTTTAACATCTCTGTAAATAATTGTTTGTTTTTTTTTTTAAATTGAGAACATCTACAACGCTTGAAAAACGTTTATTAACATATGCGGACTGCACAGACTGACAAGGGTTTTAATGTTTCGCACGTTTCAATATGTTCCATTTTCTTTTGATAGCCAATGTACTATATATACTTTTGTCGACACCATTCCCAAAACATGTGGGGAACAAGATATAAATGCTGAGCTCCTTTTTCGTTTTTCCTTTGATTTTTTATTTTCTATCTTGTACATCATATGATAAAAACAATTTGTTATTTGCTCTTCATTGTTTAAAGACTTTATGATCTTAAGGTCAAAATGTCAAGTGCCTTGAAAAATGTCATGTAGATTGAATAAATTGCTTTATACAAGTGTTTCACTCAACACGGTGTTTTTATTAAACAACCAGTGAAACAATGGTCTTGCAATTTAAATCAGTCTGAAATTTTGCAGTCTAGTCACGGGTTATGATATCAAAATGTGTCGAATATGAAAGACTTTATCATGACTTTTTCATATATCTCTTGGTCTTTTTACTCATAACAGTATGATGGTCTCTTTCTTCCACACGAAAGTATTTACCATGTATTTCCTACACTAAAATATTAATTGTCTGTAAAAAAGAAATCGTCATAGTTTACTGTCTAAAAAGTACTTTAAGATAATGTGCTGCGCATAATGTTTTGTACATAATGTGCTTTTTGTCATGTGTAGTTTGTATGTATAGTTTCTATGTATTTTTGATATTGTTTTTACTTTTTGATAGAGTTTTAATAGTTGTTCTACTGTTTGTTACTTAAATGTTTTATTGATCTCCAAAATAACTGTTTTTCTCAAAATAAGTCAACAACAACAACAACAGATTCGCATGTTTCGAGATAAAAAAAACCGCATTATTCCATTTGTTAAGAACATTTAAATCCATAATCATTTGTTAAGAACATGTGCTAAGAAAAATGTCAACTTAGTACAACTGTTTTTAATGATATAGAATAAATTTCAATAAAGCATCATTTTTGTTCGTTTTCTATGACAGAACTTGCAAAGGAAGTGGATGGCTTGAATATTGATTTTTGCAAAATTTGCTTCTCTATGCAGCCACCTTTTTCTGCACTTTACCATTCTCTGTATACCACACAACATCTCCCGATCCTCCTCACTATAAATAGTTCTACCAAAAGCAAAGATTTATGGGATAACAGTCATTCGAATATTCAATATGCAAGTCTGAAGTTATACATGTAGATATTGAAATGTGTGACTGAAAATGAAACATTCAATTAATCATGTCGCTAAGAGGAGAAAAGGCCGATGTAGTAATTTGCTTTATTATGTTTTAAAGATCAGTCCATTGGCCTTCCTTGTAAATAGGTCAGTCAAGTTTATTGAACTATGAAATATATTCAAAGCTATAAATAGTTAATTTACACAAACAATAAATATGCTAGACTGATTACCTCCCCTGAAATCTACTACGCATTTAGTTATTACACGAATGGGTACCAGTCTATAAATATGCATGAAGGTTGTGCTAAAGATAGATACAACAACTCCAGCCTGGAATCAAAGTATTCAAGGTATTCAAATGGATAATCAAAGTACCTAATCAAAGTACTCTACTTCTGGACAGGCCTACATTATTAACAAATTTGCTTCCCAATAGTACTTTCAGTTCTTTGATTTATATAAATGGTGGACAATGCCTGGCCGCTTTAACCCTTTCAGAATGGTACTTTTTACCAGTTCCAAAAAGAGAAAATGTCATTTCTATAACTTCATATCGAACCATTCTAAAGTTTTGTTGTCGATTCAAGAACTACATTCTAAACATTGATATGGAACAATGTGAGAACGTCATTAATCCCATTAGCAAATAGCAACATTGAAATAAGAAGATGCGCAGACATTGTCTTCTAGTGTTTTCTTACGCTTTCACGAGAATACTATATCCCTTAAAGATAAAAATTTTGATTGATCCTATTCCGTAATGTAGACGACGAAATTGGTATAGAAATGATATGTGTACTATAAAAACCTAGGAAATATGTGAATTAAAGGAGAAATGCTGATTTTCGTCTTTTGTCTCCATGTTTCCCCAAGTCTGTTTTAAAAAGGGACGTCCAAACCATGTTTATGAAAGGGCTAATGCAAACAAAATTGTGGTAAAAAGGTGAAAACGACAACATTGCGGTGAAAAGATGAAAATGTTGCTTTCGTTTATTTTTACTTCAATGTTTTCTCAAAATGTTAACCTCGAATCTTATAATGACATCAAAATCTTTTTTGTCTGGGAGTGGATGGAGAAACAAGGATTATCCCATGCTATAGGTCATCGGTCAAACTATTTGTAAACTCGCGAACTGTCTCTTATTCACAATTAATGCAAAACCTGCAGAGCCTTAAACCTTTCCAAAATATCTTAATAATAATAATTAATTAATTTGAATTTACAATTTAAATTTATAATTCAAATAATTCAAATTTACAATTTGAAAACTTGAAAACTTCTGCGAATGACTAAATGTGGAAAAAAACAGCGTACAAAATATTAAAGTGACATTTCAGAATTTTTTGTCATAAATTTTACTTTTATTTTTATCTGAAAGAGCATATTTCCTTATCAAAATTCTGAAAATTTCAAACCAAAATGTTGCGCCGTTTACGAGAAATTTATATTTTTGTGTTATAATTGAACAATTTGTTGTGGACAACAGTTTGGATTTATATGCAATTTATCGATTATGTCTCAACTTAAACTGTGTGTTTCTCGCTTATTGGCAACAACTTAAAAAAACTAATAGTATTTATACTCATTAGAATAACCAATCTTGGCATCAAGACATACTTTAAAAAATTGGAATTGGAATGAAATGTCCCTTTAAGGTAAAAGAAGAAAGCAAAATTTCCTCATTTGCTTCAATGTTTTCCTAAAATGTTTCTAATATGTTTTCCTAAAACGTTTCTAACGGTTCCAGTTTCTAACAAGAATGACAAAACAAGGTTTGTTAATCGGAAAATCGTATAATAGTGGCGGCTATAAAAAATATAAATGGGAGCTGAGGTACATCAACTGACAATGACCAAAGTATAGCTTTGATCAAGCTTTCATTGTCTTTCAACAAAAGGCGGAATATTAAGTCGATCTAAAGGTGGTTCATCCATTGCAAAATGACCAAAAAACCACTCATTTCGTATCCAAAACGACGTAAAATACAAATGTATTCATTATTATTGTGTAAAAACCCAAAGTTTTTGTCTCACATCCTTTTATGGCCAAGTTTCAACAACATAAATGTATCGTCTGCTAATATCGTTGACATCTTTTATCCCCAATATTAGCTGCACTTTATAAAAAAGCATACTCAATTCAAACATCGGAAAAAAGGGAATAATTGCTGTTATGACTTATTTGTTGTATAGCTCAAATTCTCAAAGTTGGAAGTTCACATATAAAGATTCTCCATTTTTTAAATTTCGTCAAAAATGCGAAATTCTTTTCTATCTGTATCCATCTCGATCTTCTTTGGAAATGGATTCAAAATAAATTGCCAATCAAGACCAGTGTGATAACGATCTATCCACCACTTCGCAAAGCGGTCAGATACGTCGTTATAACATCGATTTTGAACAATACCCCCACGATCAAAAGGCCATAAAATACTACAACTGCCGAATCAAATTTCCGATATCCATTGATACACGCGCGCGGCTCCCTTCGCCTAACGACAAAATCGATTTTACCCGCCCTTTTTAAACTCCTTTTGCCGCGCTGTTTAAAAATAGGTTGCCTAGCAACGCATTTTCCCGGAATATTTGCGCGCTTCTTTTGCGCCTCTTGCTCCTATGGCCGCGAAAGTATTGGCTTTCTAACTACTAACACCGTAACCGAGCCTCTAGCTGCTCACCCACATAGGTTAACGATATCAAACCATTGGAGAGGGACATTTTTGTCAGAAAGGACATTAGCCGCGGCCGGGTATCGAACCCGGGACCTTTCGAGTAAGAGGCAGCTGCGCTACCAACTGCGCTATGGTCGCGGCCTACAAGCACTTTTGCTTCCATACCAATCCTATTCATTTTGAAAATTGATATTTGTATTAGGGATCATCTTGGGGCGCGATTTGGACAAATTCTCTCATTTCTTTTGCCAGAAAAGTGTGGTGTCCGTAGTCGAGGGGTAGAGCGTCGGCCTAGCGACTATGAGGTTCCGAGTTCGATCCCCGGTAGCGGGGGTTGTTCAATGGCTTCTCATTTGCCCACACATTCGGCGCGAGTACTGGTGGATTTCCAGGAAGCTCAATCGAGAGGGATTAAAATAAGTTGAAGAAACTTGCTTCCCAATCGATGTAAAATAAATGCGTTCAAAGGAACGCCTGAAGAAAGAAATCTCATTCAAATTTGCTCAATGGGAGAACAATCTCACAGAAAAATGTAAAATATATAGTAAGAAATTTGATCAAATCTCTCACTGAAAATTCATTTTCTCTCATTAGTTTTGGCTGCATGAGACATTTTCTCTCAAGCAGTTTGAGAGACAGAATTATCCCAGTTGTATTATATATTTATCATACGAATAAAATAAATATGTTGAAACTAATCAAAGTTGGATTTTGGGTTTATCAAATTCTTATAAAAATACAGAATTGATACTCGTTTTGTCGACATCGGATAAGTCTATTTTTTCCTAAGTCGAAGTGAAGTAGGCCTACCGTCCTCATCAAATGGTAATCAAGTATGTCAAACAATATTATTTTGAAATAAATGTAGCGATTGAAATATATTTAAAGAATGATAGAATTTGTTCCTTTCGAACAAGTTATTTTCTTTTTCTTAAATATCAGGATTGGAAATGACAAAATTCTTCAATGGTGCCAACACTGTTCATTAGGTCTATACGGGGATATGTATCCTTTATTTGCCCTCTCCTGCTTTTGTAAATCCAGCAGCTAGAGCTCAGATCTAAAATAACTTTAGACTTGTAGCAACATTCTCACAGATTGTCGATGAGTAGTCACCGACTGTTTATCGACTTAGTGTATCGGACAAGAAATGCCAAGACAGTGCTGTTTGATCTGTTGGTTTTCGTTGATCGATTTCTAGTTATGAAATAATAACGAGTTTAGAGGTCTTTATTCGCCAAATAAAAACCGATGTGCGACGGACTACATCATCA
The DNA here is from genome assembly GCA_963680895.1 of Fragum sueziense. Taxonomy (NCBI): domain Eukaryota; kingdom Metazoa; phylum Mollusca; class Bivalvia; order Cardiida; family Cardiidae; genus Fragum; species Fragum sueziense. The sequence continues at coordinate 51,282,285 of OY804592.1, forward strand.
GTGTCGGTAAAAACCGAGGCGCTGAGCGCCGAGGTATTTGCCTTAACATGTAGTTCAGAGCACAGAGGTTTTTATTTAGCAAATAAAGACCTCTAAACTTGCTATTATCTCCATTATAACACTCTAAATAATAATTCGAAATGTGTTGTTTTGTGAAAATTCTGCCATGATCTAGTTTTCAGCGTAGGAAACGCATTGGTGGTTTAGTTATATTATTGATGACGTCATTTGACGCAGGTGATGTTTTTATCGTTGTTTTTGTCATATTATGGAAATGGAAATTAACAGCAATTAATCCGAGATGCATTGTCAAGTGAGCCGGGACTTCATGTCCGGGGAGTTAATGTCACAGCCCTTGTGTCTGCGCATGTGTTGCTTTGTGTCTTCAGGGGGTTTCACATAAAAGTTCGGACGACCCGTAGATGTGGTACTGGCATATTTTAGTAGAATCGGAGATGTTATTGAAAATTAGTTGGCGGTATGTCTTTGATTGATAGAGGCATCAGCCAACAAAAACAGGATATTTTCATGATCGGCAGCGTGTCTGCCAATATATACTGCTAGTTTAAACCAACCGATCAATCGGCTGAATTTTCTCTGTTTTTGAAAAAGTCGATGAAGTCTCATTGACTAGTTGCTAAAAATCTGTCCGGATTCTGCCGAACATCTAACGGACTATAACTAAATATTTAAAACATCGCCGACGTTCCAACTTCCAGGCAATTTCATGTAACACCGACTTTCTTAAATCGGCCGGTATCAAAGAAATTAGCCGCCAACGCTGGGGTGTCGCTTTTGTGTGAATACTCGACCAAACCATTCCTCAGTCAAGTGACTACCTTGGTATACTTCTACATTGTAATTTGAGCATAGAAACAACCTAGAACCGCACACATGCCCATACCGCCAATGCCTATGTGACTCTACCAGGCAAAAATCACATAAAATTTGGTTGCGCCGTTTTTATCAGCGATTTCGCTCGTTTTGTTGCTGTCAGACCAGTAGAAAATATTGACGTAAGACTGACGTCGATTTGTTTTGAAGTGATTGGTTTTCCTATCAGCCACATTAAAGCCGCGCCTTGGCAGTGGCTATTACCCTTATTTTGCAATTAGGCTGGTATGCAGGTCATCGGATGAAACTGGTTGGGCATATGCAATGCATCTGAGTGGGACCCAGCGAGATGTCAACGATATGTCACTGATGATTGCAAAAATGAGTCAGACACTTCAGCAATGCGTAAAAGGTCAGCTGTACAACGTCAGACAGTCGACAGCATCCCGTCAAATAGTCGATGTGTAGTCACCGAGGCTTCATCGACTTCTTCAGACATTCAAAATGCCACTGACTGATCGGTTGATTTTAACTTGAGGTGCAAATTTGCCGACAAGTCGCCGATCATACAAAAACTGCTGTTTCTGTCGGCCAATGCGACGATCCATCGACTATGCATCTCCGATTAATCGCCGAGAATTTCCCCGATATTACCAAAAACCCCATTGCAGGCGCGTCAGAGCGTTCATATGACAGCAGCAACCGATCAAGCAAAATCAAACAACCAATCCGCGGCATTTTTAAAGGGGGAATAACACTTAACATCTTGCAAATTTTCCGAGAACTTCGTACAAAAAAATAAATATATATTATTAAAATATGGTCTTTAAATGGCATATATGCCAAATCTTAGCTTTCTACCTTGTGTATTGGCTTAAATGTCGACGGATTTAAAACCCCATGATTTTTTGTCGGGGGGATAAAAATTATAATAATAAAACATATGGGGTTTTAAATCCATCAACATCCTAGCCAATACACAAGATAGAAAGCTAAGATTTGTCATAGATGCAATTTAAAGGCCATATTTTCATAATATATATTTATTTTTTGCACGAAGTTCTCTGAAAATTTGTAAGATGTTAAGTGTTATTCCCCCTTTAATCGGTATTTGGCGACATCTCACCGGCGATAGGACTGAACACTTCAATTGTACACATCACAAACTTGTTTGATCTCTTTTGTCGTGTCGTGCATTAAATCGCCAATAAAAGAAAAAAAAAACGACCAAATTTAACACCAGATTAAAACTACCTAATCAACTGGGGGCATGTTATATTTTGATTTTATTGGGTTTTACGCCGTTTTCAACTGCTATGGTCGTATCACAATGGCTGGGGCACCTAACCATGGTTTCCTGGTATTTCTCTCACCAGTACCATCACAAAATCCAAACCTGGCCTCCAGCCTTCTCATATAGATGACACCCATTTGTAAGTGACAAATGACTTTTGTCAAATGTCAGAATAGAAACTGGCCAAGCTGGGGTTTCACCTCGCGACTCCTAACGGCATGTTAGACGTATAAAGAATTTAGTAAAGGGTCAAATACTTTTCACAGACAATTGGCCAGCATACAGTCATTCATATGACAATGAACAGCCAACATTTCCAACATGTTCTTAAGGTAGTCAATCCCTAATGAGACTCACGCGACTTCGGAATTATTCAGGCAATGTCGTTAATATGTGGCAGTGGCACGTTCCACCACCGAATGCTTACAATGTTGCAGGCATAAGTTCGGATTAGGTTACAAATTTGAACGATGTCCCTCGAAAAATTCCAATGTAGTATGATTCCCAATAAGGGTGGTCTACCTTGATTCAGTTATCAGCAATTTCTTGATAAGTTGGCAAAGCGGACATGTATCATTCTACCATACGTCGGCAAAGCCATAAGCCATCAAAGCAGAATATCGGAATACAGTCATTCATCTGACAAAGTACAGTCGATATTTCCAACATATTCTTAAGGTAGTCCATCCCTAATGAGATTCACGCGACAAAGGAATTATTCCGTCAATGTGGTTAACATGCGGCGGTGCAACATTCCACCACCTCACGTTAACGACGTCACACATATAAGTTCGGATAAGGTAACATATGTAAACGATGTTGCATGAATATCATTACGGATGGACTACCTTAATTCAATTATCAGCAATTTCTTGATAAGTTGGCAAAGCGGACATGTATCATTCTACCATACGTCGGCAAAGCCATAAGCCATCAAAGCAGAATATCAGAATACAGCCATTCATCTTACAAAGTACAGTCGATATTTCCAACATATTCTTAAGGCAGTCCATCCCTAAGGAGATTCGCGCAACATAAGAGTTATTCCTGCAATGTCGTTAACATGCAGCTGTGGAACGTTTCACAGCGGAATAATTACAATGTCGCACATATAAATTCGGATTACGTTACAAAGGTTATCGACGTCGCTTGAAAAATTTTGAAGGCGCTTGAATCTCATTTGGGATGGATTGACTTAATGCAATTATGAGCAATTTCTTGATAAGTTAGCAAAGCCGACATACACTTTTATCATTCTACCATATGTCGGCAAAGCCATAAGCCATCAAAGCAGAATCCCAGAATACAGCCATTCATCTGACAAAGTACAGCCAACATCACCAACATATTCTTGAGGTAGTCCATCCCTAATGAGATTCACGGGACGTTTGAATTATTTGGGTATTGTTGTTAACATGTGGCTGTGGAACGTTTCACCGGGGAATGTTTACAACGTAATAAATGTTAATGATGTTGCTCGAAAAATTTTGACGTTGCATGAATCTCATTAGGCTTGGACTACCTTAGTTCAATTATCAGCAATTACTTAAAAATAAGTTGAATAAATGTATGTGGGCAGAAATAGCACTTAAAGCCGTGTTCAGACGTCATTCTTCATCTGTGCTGAAACGAAACAAGATAAATTTAGACAGTTAGGATTATCATGATTATGTTTACAAAATTTATTACATAATTATGTATTTATTTTACATCGATTGGGAATCAAGTTCTTAAAGCTTAGATTGGTCCTTCGAATTCGATACCTCTCCTTCACGGACATAATATTTTAAACATGCCGCTATGCCAGAGCGAAACTATTGTAGCCCCATTTCCCAAATTTTATAGGAGAGGAAAAATGCTGCTTAATTCTCTTAATGTTAAGCAACAACTTGGATAACACACGTGACTTTTGGGAAGAGTTCACATTGTTTAATTTCGCAGCTTATACTCTATGGATTAAGACGAGATAAAGTTCGCCGTACGTGCATTTGAGAGGGCCACTCTATGTTGTAACTCGACTTTGCCCCGAATCCAGCGGTTTCTTCTAACATTCTAGCAAAAAAAAAATATGTGCACGTGAACGCTATCCACTTTCGTTTTTAGCTCCACTGGCCTTCAGACCAGCGTGCTATTGTCATGGCGCTGTGTCCGTCGTGCGTCAGTCCGTCCGTCCGTCCGTCCGTCCGCTCGTCAACTTTTTCTTTAAAAATCTTCTCCTCAGAAACAACTGAATGGATTTCAATCAAACTTCACAGGAATGATCCTTAGGTGGTCCTCTATCAGATTCCTTCAATTAATTCTGATTGAACCAGAAAGTCTGGAGTTATCTGCCCTTCAATTATAAAATGGCTGTTTTGACTTTGTTTTCACTCTAGCCACTACAAATATTGATCAATCAAGACAAAACTTGGTCAGAATGTTGTTGCTAATAAGATCTTGCTTTAATGCAGCTTGATCTGAATATTGCGTCCTGAGTTATGTGCCCTTGAAATTGGCAAAATTACCATTTTTGACCTTATTTTTACTCAAACAACCATAAATATCCATCAATCAACATGAAACTTTCATGTTATCTTACTGGCCATAAGATCTTGCATGGGTATAATTTTCAGCTTCACAGGAATCTTAAGTCATAATTTATTTACCCTTGAATTTGACGAAATTGCTGTTTTCAACTTTGATTTAACACTTTACATCCACAAATATTGAACAATCATGTCAAAACTTAAACAAGATGTAAGTGAAGTTAAGATCTTGCTTTAGTGTGATTCTTAGCTAGATAGGAATATAAAATCCTCAGTTATATGCCTTTCAATTTGACAAAATTGCTAATTGTGACTTTGTTTACACTCTAACAGCCAAACTCGCTCTAACAAAGACAAAGCTTGGTAATCAATAAATCTTATATGAATGTATTTTCAGCTTTCTATTTACTATTTATTTCTATCTATTTAGAGCAACAAGTATTGAAAAATCCAATCAAAACTTGGACTTAATTGATATTACAAGAAATTCAGGTTTGCCATTTGCATTAATTTTGGAATAGGGTATTTCCCAACATCTATTTTTAGCTCAAAATCTATTTTTAGCTCAAAATTTATTTTTAGAAATATGAAATATTTTGGTGTAATCAATGATCTGTTAATTTAGATCTGTTTGGAAAAAGTAAAATTTTAATTGCTGGTATCATCCTTAGCTGGAATGTTCTCGATCCAATTGCCTTTTACCCTTTCTCAAATGGCAAACATATAGTTTTACTTTCTTTGCTTCAAGAACCACACATTTTGAACAATCTAGTTTTGTAACTTTCTTTTTGCTCTATGAAACACAAGCATTGAACAATCTAATAAAAACTTGGATTAAATATTACATGAAATTCAGGCCTGTGGAGCGACTCAAGACCTTCAGGTCTTCTAGTTTACCGAAAAATACTGACCTGATTATTTGAAAGAAGATCACTCAGATTATTTGACCTAGAGACATAGTGTCTGGCCATCACTCATACTCAGAAGGTCTGTTTGATACATGTGACGAGAATTGACCTGGCAGAGCTTTCCATTCGATTAGCATGGGCTGCTCTGCCAGGTCATTTCTCGTGAGGTATATATTGAGTATAATTATGTAAAAAGCGTCAATTAACAAAAGGGTTGCTGGTTTATGGAGAAAGAACACATCTTGAAATGAAGTATAGGGTTGTTAATCAAATGCCTCATCCCTTTGCTTACATTTCCAAAGAAAAAAAAAATATAAATAAACGCAAAACTATAAAGCAATTAACTAGAGTAACGAAATCCAGCCCATCAATACATTGTTATGGTGACACTAGTCGTACAGTTGTTTGACGATAGGTTGTGACTAGTGATTCTGTACATTTGTCGCTAGTCGTACAGTCAGTCGGAAGACAGGGCTGTAATTCTTCGCTAAAAACTCAGGAGTGTATAATAATTAGGCGAAAACAGGGACATAGGGCTTCAAGAATAATGATTGGCCTGTCTTTCTGTGCGTGTTTCATCAAAATTAATGCACTCAGTAACGAAAAATGACATTGGAAACACAAATTTGATCACTGTGTATAACCGTACAGTGAGCCAAACCGGAAGTGCCACCGACTGTACGCACAAATATCACTTGTTCACGTCGATAAACAAATAGGGTCACGTTTTCATATCGAGATTGATGAAAGCCTAGGAATCGGATCTAAACGCGGTTTTCGATGTTGATGAGCGGAATTAAACGTTGTTCAGCCTGGGTGATGATTTTTATGATAGTATGTATATTTTGCCCATCAATCAGTAATTTCGGTTGCAAATCACTGACTTTTCATTTTCCCAGCCCATCAAATTTGTGTTTCCAATGTCATTTTTCGTTACTGAGTGCACGAATTTTGATGAAACATGCACAGATAGACAGGCCAATCTTTTTTCTTGAAGCCCTATGTCCCTGTTTTCGCCTAGTTATTATACACTCCTGAGTATTTAGCAAAGAATCACACCCCTGTCTTCCGACTGACTGTACGACTAGCGACAAGTGTACAGAATCACTAGTCAACAACCTGTCGCCAAACAACTGTACGACTAGTGTCACCATAACAATGTTTTGGTGGCTTTGGTGGGCTGGATTTCGTTACTCTAGTTAATTGCTTTGTAGTTTTGTGTTTTTTTCTTCTTAGGAAATGTAAGCAAAGGGTATTAGGCATTTAATTAACAGCTTTATACTTCATTTCAAGATGTATTCTTTCTCCCTAAACCAGTTACCCTTTTGTTAATTGAGGCTTTTTAAATATACATGTACTCAATATATACCTCACGAGAAATGACCTGGCAGAGCAGTCCATGCTAATCGAATGGAAAACTCTGCCAGTTCAATTCTCGTCCGCTATACATGTATCAAGCAGGCATTCTGAGTATGAGTGATGGCCAGACACTATGTCTCTAGGTCAAATAATCTGAGTGATCTTCTTTCAAATAATCAAGTCAGTATTTTTCGGTAAAAATCGAAAGTGGATAGCGTTCACGTGCACAGTATTTTTTTTTTCGCTGGATTGTTAGAAGAAACCACTGGATTCGGGGCAAAGTCGAGTTACAACCTGGAATGGCCCTCTCAAATGCACGTACAACGAACTTTATCTCATCTAAATCTATAGAGTATAAGCTGCTAAATTAAACAATGTAAACTCTTCCCAAAAGTCACGTGTGTTATCCAAGTTGTTGTTTATTATTAAGAGAATTAAGCAGTATTTCCTCTCCTATAAAATTTGGGAAATGGGGGTACAATAGTTTCGCTCTGGCATAGCGACATGTTTAAAATATTATGTCCGTGAAGGAGAGGTGGCGCGAGTACTGGTGCAGTTACCATGAAGCAGGATCGAGAAGGACCAATCTAAGCTTTAAGAACTTGATTCCCAATCGATGTAAAATAAAATTTTATACATAATTATGTAATACATTTTTGTAAACATAGATATGATAATCCTAGCTGTCTAAATTTATCTTGTTTCGTTTTAGCACAGATGAAGAATGACGTCTGAACATGCCCACTTACATTTATACAATTTATCAAGAGATTGCTGATAATTGAATTAAGGTAGTCCAAGCCTAATGAGATTCATGCAACTTCAAAATATTTTCAGCAACATCATCAACACTTATTACGTTATCGGAATTTATATGTTTGACGTTATAAACATTCCCCGGTGAAACGTTCCACAGCCACATGTTAACAACAATACCCAAATAATACCAACGTCCCGTGAATCTCATTAGGGATGGACTACCTTAATAATATGTTGGTAATGTCGGCTGTACCTTGTTAGATGAATGGCTGTATTCGAATATTCTGCTTTGATGACTTATGGCTTTGCTGAGGTATGGTAGAATGATATGTATCCGCTTTGCCAACTTATCAAGAAATTGCTGATAATTGAATAAAGGTAGTCCAACCCTAATGAGATTCATGCGACATTGTTAACATCGTTAACATTTGTAACGTTAACCGAACTTATACCTGTGACATAGTTAACATGAGGTGGTGGAACGTTGCACCCCTGCATGTTAACGGCATTGCCGGGATAATTCTGATAATTCTGATGTCACATGAATCTCAAAGGGATGGACTACCTTAAGAACATGTTTGAAATGTCGACTGTACTATGATGGCTTATGGCTTTGCCGACATATGGTAGAATGATAAAAGTGTATGTCGGCCTTGCCAACTTATCAACTCATAATTGCATTAAGGCAATCCACCCCTAATGAGATTCAAGCGCCTTCAAAATTTTTCGAGCGACGTCGTTAACTTTTATAACGTAATCCGAATTTATATGTGCGACAAATGTCAATTGTAATTATTCTGCTGTGAAACGTTCCACAGCTGTATGTTAACGACGTTGCATGAATAATTCCTATGTTGCGTGAATCTCATTAGGGATGGACTACCGTAAGAATATGTTGGAAATACCTAATCCAAACTTATGCCTACAATATTGTAAACATTCGGTGGTGGAACGTTCCACTGCCACATGTTTACGACATTGCCTGAATAATTCCGACGTCGCGTGAGTCTCATTAGGAATTGACCACCTTAAGAACACGTTGGAAATGTTGGCTGTTCATTGTCAGATGAATATCTGTATGCTGGCCAATTGTCTGTTAAAAGTATTCGACCCTTTACTAAATTCTTTATACATCTAACATGCCATTAGTGGTCGCGAGTATGAACCCCAGCTCGACCAGTTTCCATTCTGACATTTGACAAAAGTCATTTGTCACTCACAAATGGGTGTCATCTATATGAGGGAGCAGCTGGAGGCTAGGTTTGGATATAGTGATGGTACTGGTGAGAGAAATACCAAGAAACTATGGTTAGGTGCCCCAGCCGCTGTGATACGACCATAGTATTTGAAAACGGTGTAAAACCCAATAAAATCAAAATCTAACATGTCCCCAGTTGATCAGGTAGTTTTAATCTGGTGTTAAATTTGGTCGTTTTTTTTTCTTTTATCGGCGATTTAAAGCACGACACGACAAAAGAGATCAAACATGTTTGTGTATAATTGAAGTATTCAGTCCAATCGCCGGTGAGATGTCGCAACGCTTCACCTACTAAAAATGTCGCGGATTGGTTGTTTCATTTTGCTTGATCGGTTGCTGACGCTCTGAACGCTCTGAACGCTCTGACGCGCCTGCAATGGGGTTTCTGGTAATATCGGGGAAATTCTCGGCGATTAATCGGAGATGCATAGTCGATTGATCGTCGCATTCGCCGACAGAAATAGCAGTTTTTTGTATGATCTGCGACTTGCCGGCCAATTTGCACCTCAAGTTAAAATCAACCGATCAATCAGTGGCATTTTGAATGTCGGAAGAAGTCGATGAAGCGTCGATGACTACACGTCGACTATTTGACGGGATACTGTCGACCGCCTGACGGTGTACAGATGACTTTTTACACATTTCTGAAGTGTCTCATTTTTGCAATCATCAGTGACCTATCGTTGACATCTCGCTGGGCTCCACTCTGATGCATTGCATTATGCCCAACTAGTTTCATCCGATGACCTGCATACCAGCCTAATTGCAAAATAAAGGTAATAGCCACTGCCAAGGCGCGGCTTTAATGTGGCTGATTGGAAAACCAATCACTTTAAAACAAATCGACGTCAGTCGTAAGTCAATATTTTCTACTGGTCTGACAGCAACAAAACGAGCGAAATCGCTGATAAAACGGCGCAACCAAATTTTATGTTTTTTGCCTGGTAGAGTCACATAGGCATTGGTGGTATTGGCATGTGTGCGGTTCTAGGTTGTTTCTGTGCTCATATTACAATGTAGAAGTATACCAAGGCAGTCATTTGATAGAGGAATGGTTTGGTCGAGTAGTCACATAAAAGCAATGCCCTAGCGTTGGCGGCTAATTTCTTTGATACCGGCCGATTTAAGAAAGTCGGTGTTACATGAAATTGCCTGGAAGTTGGAACGTCAGCGATGTTTTAAATATTTAGTTAGTGTCCGTTAGATGTTCGGCAGAATCACGACATATTTTCAGCAACTAGCCAATGAGACTTCACTGACTTTTTTCAAAACAGAGAAAATTCAGCCGATTGATCGGTTGGTATAAACTAGCAGAATATATTGGCAGACGCGCTGCCGATTATGAAAATATTCTGTTTTTGTTGACTGATGTCTCCATCAATCAATGACATACCGCCTACTAATTTTCAATAATATCTCCTATTCTACTAAAATATGCCAGTACCACATCTCCGGGTCGTCCGAACTTTTATGTGAAACCCCCTGAAGACGCAAAGCAACACCTGCGCAGACACAAGGGTTGTGACATTAACTCCCCGGACATGAAGTCCCGGCTCACTTGACCAGGCATCTCGGATTAATTGCTGTAAATTTCCATTTCCATAATAGAATAAGAATAAGAATAAGAATAAATTTATTTTGCACATTTCTACCCATTTCGGGTTAAAGGCAACAACATCTACAATTTGAACATAAACACGAATAACACACTTATACATGTATCACAGACAAGAACGTATAAATATACACATACGCACACAGACACAGACATAGCATTGAAAAACATTTCACGTAATGAAATTCAATAGCTTGGAGTTTATAGGGTTTTTTTTATAATATATTAGAATTTTTTATAAAATTTGATACAGCTTTAAATATCAGAATATGAGTACTTGTCATTAAAGAGACAAAATTAATAATATCGTCATTACCTAAATCACAATAATCTTTTATTTCTCTGTGAAATTCTAGTCTATATATATATCGTATTTCTTACAGGTACACAAAAAATGAACTTCATCTTCGATTACATTGCAGTGCGTACAAATTCTTTCATCAGGCTTCTCTCCGCTATATCTACCCCGCTCTACCCTAAGACGGTGGGCACTTAATCTGAATGCTGAAATACTTTGCCTTTGATTTTTGTCATTTAACAATTCTAAATATGGCTCGATCTCAAAAGTATGCTTTATCAATTTATAGGTCCTAAGCTTATTGTAATATGACAAAAACAACGACAAAAACATCACCTGCGTCAAATGACGTCATCAATAATGTCACTTAACCACCAATGCGTTTCCTACGCTGAAAACTAGATCATGGCAGAATTTCCACAAAACAACTCATTTCGAATACATGTGCTTTTTTTATTATTTAGAGTGTTATAATGGAGATAATAACAAGTTTAGAGGTCTTTATTTGCCAAATAAAAACCTCTGTGCCCTGAACTACATGTTAAGGCAAATACCTCGGCGCTGAGCGCCTCGGTTTTTACCTACACTGATGATGTAGTCTGTCGCACATCAGTTTTTATTTGGCGAATAAAGACCTCTAAACTCGTTATTATTTCATAAATAGAAATCGATCAACGAAAATCAACAGATCAAACAGTGGCATTTCTTGTCCGATACACTAAGTCGATAAACAGTCGCAAGGGGTCTAACGTACACAAGTTTTTGTGGTCAAAAAGATCGGCAGTGGACAAAGATGGCGGCTAAATGATTGAAATTTGGTTGATTTTGGGGACAAAAACTGAAAGTAAGTATGTTTCTTAGATTTGATATACCATGTCACCTAGCCGAGGATGTGGAGACAGTATTCACGCTCCTAGGGAAATAGGCCTTAACTTCTGACATGTTCTCAAACTCCATTGATGCTCGAAGTAATGCGAAGCTTTAAGCAGCAACAAAATCCGGAACTGATTGTGACCCGTATAAAATCGCCTTTTGCATAAAAAGGCGATGAAATGAGACTTACCCTCGCTGTCTACACCATTTAAACAATAAGCCCAACAATCTGATTGCACTTTTAATGTATGCAACACCTCGCATTCATGAAAAAACCCTATGTAAGCTGTCTAAGGTGGACTGTGGTCAACTGTACGAAAATAATGTCGCCACCATGTCAATTATTAATCCAACTATCTCCTGTAAAAAATTCGAATTGCGCTGCAAATTCAGGGGCGTAAGTTCGCGTAACAACGAATTTTGTTATAATGAAGTCCTAGGCGTATTATCAAGTTCATTTGACGCATTTTGGGACCCAAACATTATTAAAATAACAATGCTCTACTAAATACTGTGGAAATTGAAAATGAATGAGCAATACATGTGTTCATTTTCAAAAGTGTTTTCTATCCAGAGGGACCCGAAATGTAAAATTACATTCATTTGATATGGTCGTCTGGGGTAGTCTCTGGTTAACCAGGCGCAAAATCAGTCTTATCCTATTTTGTATGCTTTTGGTTAGGGCTTGAGATAGAAAATATCAAAAATCATGTAAAAAGAATCGAAAAGGGTCAAGGAAAAAGAGAAGGAGGTGTGGGGGATAGCAGTCCCCGTCATGATAAGCCAGAACAAAGCACAACATTTAATGTGCCCTGCATACCAGAGGTGCGCTTCTGTAACGCTTTACACTTCATACAGCTAAGTTAAGATAGAGGCTGTTATTATATAGATTGGTCTAAATTTAAGATGTTGCAGACGACAATTTCAAGTGAATATAATTTTTTTACTTTTCTTTTTCTCCAAAATGATTAATGATTTCCAAAGCATTGATGTTCTGGGAATTCAATTTGTGGTAATGGATTACATGGTATGCACATTCATGATGTAGAAAAGCATCTAGAAAAATGACTTATGAGTTTAAAGTTGTAAACAACCTTTCATTAACTAAAGCTAGAGATGAATAGCTTGTGGATTTTTTTTGATTGGTCATTGTAATAAATTTGACACAAAGCATTGATGGGGCACATTGTTAGGTGCACCAGCTACAAAAGTAAAGCTGAAATATTGTTGAATGCAGCTGTAAACTCCATCAAAGCAGTAATCTACCAAAACTATCCAACTTTGTGAGGTATTGTTTCTATATTTCAGAGAATAAGACCATTCAGGAAACAGTTGAATCAAAGAGAATGATGTGTAACAGATTAATCTCCACTTGGATGAGTACCTGAGGCTACATGCTAGGGGGAGAGACAAAACTTTTCATGTTTACTAACGAACTGAATGAATTTGAAGACTTTTTATCCAAAATTCATTGAAAAGAGATAACTATTTTTTAAACGAAGTTTAGCTCATGATAAATGATCAGGCAGAGCATATTTAGCTATTAGCTAGGTATGCTCTGTCAGGTCATTTATCATTAGCTTTACCGGTGTATCAGTTTATTTTGGCTCCTGAGCAGCTATTCAAGCAAAAAAGCCGAAAAAATTGACCAAAACACATTAAAATGTTTTTTTCTTTACATTTAAGAGAAGGTGTAACATTTGTAGACATTGTTTGAATTTTTGGGGACTCTGGAACAAAATTTTAGGTGGAGGCCAAGATACCCAGGGTGGGGGCCATGATACCCCGAGGCCAAGATAAACTGTGACAACGGTTCTTATCATGTTAAAGATTTACATGTTTTAGATTAATTGTCATGCATTAATAGACTTTATTGTGGGTTAATTTAGTTTAAACTTTGGACTTTTTTGCCAGAGTTTAAAGCAGGATCAATGAATTGTCACTGGACATGCATCTAATTCCTCCATGTTCTCAAAAGCTTACCTTATTAGAGAGTTTCAAATAGACTTGTTTGTTAAAATGAGAGTCTTTGGGTTTTTTTGCAAAGTTTTAGATATCTAGCCTTAGATACCCAAGTAAATTATTAATGTACTTTGGTTTTGGCAATTCCCAAGCGATATGAAATTGGAATTTGTTTTGTGTAATTAAAGAAAATAGCAGTGGTTGAAGAATCTTGAGTTTGCTTTTTTGATTTATATTTTTTTGTTTTCACCTCATTTTAATCCTTTCCCAAACAACTAAATGTTGGACTGGCCCAATTTGAAATCAGCTGTTTCTTAATGAAGATAGCATTTGTGTAGAGAGCTTAGAAAATATTGAGGCAAAAGGAGAAATTATATTATTCCTTCTTTTGCAGCAATGATTTCACAAGGTTAATCTATCAGGGACATAAAAAATGAGTTGAAAATAAATGGAAAAATGAATTATTTGTTCATTCAATATCATCTCGCCTATAAGCCCAGTTGTCCTGCCATGCAATACACTTGTGGAAAAGGATGAAATTGTTAATATAGTTACCAGCATCCTTTTCCAGTTGATGCTTTCAAATACTTGGTCCTGAATGATCCAATTGGTCATTGGTTCATTATTTGCTAGTAGCCTGGTAGTCTGAAATTGTCAGATGACATTTTAATCTGCTTTTGACTGATGTCTTTGTCTATGGAAAATCTGTAGTAAAATTCAAGTTAAAAATAATTTATCCCGTGAGTGTCTGGAACATCTTTTTAAAACTTTGAAGAGAAAAGATTCATTGATACACCTTGATATTTCCTTTTCCATCAATGATTTTACCATAGCGAATGAAGAAGTTTTCACAGATTTTGGTCATCTTCATGTTTTCTCAATATGTACTAACAGAACTTCCAATCAAAGCCATCAACTGCTCTCTCATTTTAATTATTCAAATCCATTGGCGATAGAAAGACTTCTGTCAAATCAAGGTCTGATCCAGGATTTTTCCTGGGGGCAGGGGGAAGGGGTGGGGTTGGGGGCGAGCGACCCAACGCACCCATCCCCCAGAGTCGCCTTTGCGAATGACAGAAAGGATACTGGTCGAGCCAGGGGTCTGGTGCCTTTTTCTCAAACAATCCTTGGTCGTGATGTATAGATCTATGAGATGATGCTTTTGAAAACATTGAGGGAAGCGTAATAAAAATGCTGACAATAAGCATTCACCCCTTATCCCTTTTTATTTTTCTACCGTATGAAATGAACATTCAACATTATCGATGGCTCAGCGTGAAACAGTTCTAACAGCCTATATGTTTATAGGCAGTTACAACTGTTTCGTGCTGAGCCAACAATATCACATTGTAAGTCCAAATTATTTTCAAGCAAGAAAGACAAAAAATCATAAAATCTTTTACACTTTAAATTACTGTCTGCAACATCTTTGAATTTGGACCAACCTCAAATTTTGTTGTCTTGGGAAGGGTTATACAGTACCACATTGTACAAGTTTGACAGGATTTTATTCTGTAACGAGCAACACCAAATAGTATCAGAAGACAAAATGCTTAATCAATCCTTTCCCAAAACAAGACCTGATTTTGAAGTCCTTAATAGAAAAGGCTTGAGAAACATTGAGGTAAAAGAAGAAAATTCTGATAACCAGCATTTTCTCCTTTTGTCTCAATGTTTTCTGAGCTATATCATAGGCAAGTCATACCTTAATCAACATCTGTTTTTGGTCTCTGAAACAACTTAAAAAATGGACAACCCTAAAATTTTGCGGTTTGGGAAAGGGTTGATTTAACATAAACTTCTTTAAAAGCTGTAGGTCTGGTCATTAGCATTGCCAGACTGGGAACCATCATCCATGAAAATATCTTGAAGCTTGACTGTGGTTTTCATCATCTTGTATCAAACTTCATAAATCAATAGCATCCATCTTTACAGTGCGTTTACAGAGTTCTTGAAAAACATGCATAAAAATGTTCATTTGTGACTTCATGTAATATTTCTGGTATGCCGTCTCAGTGAATTCAGACAGTTATGCAAGTTATTTCTCGGAATTCATCAGGACCGGGATACTGATCTATCTGCTACGGTCAAGTGTCTGCCATGGAAGATTAACATCACCTGAAAAATATAAACAAGATTTATTCAAACAACGGCATTATAATGATGACAATGATTAATATAACCATTTCCTAAACAATGGAAGATACATACAATCAAGTGTTGAACAATTAGAAAATATTGACGAAAAGGAAGAAAAAAATTTATACCGTCTTATTCCTTTTCCTCGATATTTTTGCATCTTATCAAAGGGAATTATTAAGTCATGCAGTGGCAGTAGATCCAGTCACATTATTACTGAAGCCTGACTGACTCCTACTAAACATAGATACTATTAATGATTTATAAATATACTGAAACAAAAAAGAAACGCAACTTCATTTTCAATTCCTTCTTACGCAAAGACATCAAATCAGATTTAAACAAAACTTAATACATTTAAAGCAATAACATTTCACCTTCTAAAGTTCACAAAATCTTGTTGGTAGTCAATTTCATTAGTAAGAAAATATCCAGTTTAAACCGAGCGTCAACACAATACGACAAAAAAATTTGGACGGAGGTCGAAAAAAACAATCTGTTTCGTTCAATTTGGTCCGATTTTCGAATGTTGTGAAGTCCATACGAGTTATTAGCGGTCTCCGTTGCAGTCTTAAACCTATCTCGTAGGTGGGGTTAACGTGATTATTCGGTCCTGCCTTGACGTCATATCTCTTGCACGTCCGCCTCGTGCTCAATCGGTTGTGATCCAATTGAGAGCCAACAACGTTTACAGTCAAAAATGTGTCGATTTTTTGCCCCATCAATGTCTTACGACAACATTTTTAACCTTTTCCACCAACAACATCTGTACTGCAGTTAGGCGCTGGTCTTGGCCCAGCATTGCTATGCGTAGCGTAGTGAAAAGTGTGTGAACGCTATGACGTCTTCTTTGTCTATGTTCTAGCTTGTGTTTGATGAAAATTTGTTTTGATAGTAGTCATCTAGAAAACACAGCAGGGGATAATCAGTTTTTAACAATTTACCATGTATCACGTGATGAATGTACGACATCTGAAGAAAATGGCACTGTGTTTATGCGTATGGATGCAGGTATATTAAAAATGTACTCAACAGCCATTAAAAACATATTTTGTCGAAAATATTATGAAAAATTGGGGTTGCGTATCTTTTTTGTCCTAGTATATTTTTAACATCACTTCATTCTCAAAGAGAATTCGTGATTCTAAAAACAACATTCTTTAATACTTTTCAGCAGCGTTCCCATTGATTCTTAAATCTGGGGGTACAAATGCTTATTTTACAGGATGCTTGCACCCCCTCTTTAAGAGACAAAGTAGACTGTCTACAAAAACGAGGGGTACAAGATTCATTTCGAGGGTAAAATAAAACCATTTGTTGGGGTTTGGGTATCCTGTTTCAGGTATGTGAAAGGATTTCAAAACAAAACCTTTGGGAAACACAATTCGAAATTTGACAAGGGATCGTTAGATTTGACATGGTGGCGACATTATTTGCGTACAGTTGGCCACAGTCCACCTTAGACAGCTTACATAGGGTTTTTTCATCAATGCGAGGTGTTGCATACATTAAAAGTGCGATCAGATTGTTGGGCTTATTGTTTAAATGGTGTAGACAGCGAGGGTTGGTCTCATTTCATCGCATTTTTAATGCAAATGGCGATTTTATACCGGTCAAAATCAGTTTCGGATTTTGTTGCCGCCTCAAGCTTCGCATTACTTCGAGCATCAATGGAGTTTGAGAACATGTCAGAAGTTAAGGCCTATTTCCCTAGGAGCGTGAATACTGTCTCCACATCCTCGGCTAGGTGACCTGGTATATCAAAGCCAAGAAACGTACTTACTTTCAGTTTTTGTCCCCAAAATCGACACAAATTCAATCATTTAACCGCCATCTTTGTCCACTGCCGATCTTTTTGACCACAAAAACTTGTGTACGTTGGACCCCTTGAGTCGGTGACTACTCATCGGCGATCAGGCAGAATGTTGCTACAAGTCAAGTTATTTTAGATCTGAGCTCTAGCTGCTGGCATTACAAAAGCAGGAGATTTGGTGTCCCGAAAATTAGATTTAGCAAGAAAATGTTAAAGGAGAAGAATCTTTAGAATTGTGTATAAATCTAGGCATTTCTAATTGAATGGAATTGGCCTATAGTGATTTAAAATCTCAAAAAAGTGAAACATGTACATAGGAAAGTAAATAGGAAAAAAAGCGAATCCATACTTCAACCTTCTTTCGTGATTTCGAATTGAAATAGTCCTTTAACAAAGAAAATGTTGGTGGAAAAAAAGGAGATAATTCTATTTATCATCAGTTTCTCCTTTTTTCTCTTGGTTTTGAAAAGATTTTCTCTGGCATAGATATTGAAATAAGTTATTTATGGGGGAAAGGTATGCTCTAAAGTCACAAAAGCGGTCGTGGCAACATAACACTTCGTATCATATCACACCACCTCTTATTTCACATACAACTCGATTTTAAACATATTTGGTTGTTTCGTCTTTTAAAAACATTACATTTGAAGAATGTAATAGGATGCGATGCCATGATATGGTAGTTGGAACTACTTTGCCACGCCCCCTTCCCATTTCCAAGTTGATTGACTGGATTCGCAATACCTCGAAATACCCAAACGGGGCGGTATTGCCAAACGGTTTACAACACCAGCATCATTTCCCGGACTTTTGAACGGCTTATGTAATAAAAATAACAGCGTGAATAAAAATACGACCGTTTTTAGGGGATGGGTAATGAGAGTAAGTTTATCCTTTCGTAACCTGACAAAAGTGATAATGTGGTTGTAATTTGTACTTTTGGGATGTAATTTAAGATAAAATACATGTTCATATCCTTGTTGATATGTCTGTTAGTATCATATGACCGATGGCAAATAGAGGGGATATCCCCGTATAGGCCTAACGAACAGTGTTGGCACCATTGAAGAATTCTGTCATTTTCCTTCCTGATAAAGAAAAAGAAAATAACTTGTTCGAAAGTGACAAAATCTATCATTCTTTAAACATATTTCAATCGCTACATGTATTTCAAAATAATATTGTTTAACATACTTGATACCCATTTGATGAGGACGGTAGGCCAACTTCACTTCGACTTAGGAAAAAAATATACTTATCCGATGTCGACAAAACGAGTGTCAACTCTGTATTTTTGTAAGAATTTGATAAACCCAAAATCTAACTTTGTTTAGTTTCAACATATTTATTTTATTCGTATGATAAACATATAATACAACAGGGATAATTCTGACTCTGAAACTGCTTGAGAGAAAATGTCTCATTCAGCCAAAACTAATGAGAGAAAATGAATTTTCAGTGAGAGATTTGACCAAATTTCTTACTATTTTACATTTTTCTGTGAGATTTTTCTCCCATTGAGCAAATTTGAGTGAGATTTCTGGCAAAAAATGAAAGAATTTGCCCAAACCTCGCCCCAAAATGATCCCTTATACAAATATCAATTTTCAAAATGAATAGGATTGGTATGGAAGCAAAAGTGCCAGTAGGCCGCGACCATAGCGCAGTTGGTAGCGCATCTGACTCTTACTCGAAAGGTCCCAGGTTCGATACTCAGCCCGGCAAATGTCCTTTCTGACAAAAATGTCCCTCTCCAATGGTTTGATATCGTTAACCTATGTGGGCGAGCAGCTAGAGGCTTGGTTACGGTGTTGTGCCAGTACTTGTATGAGAAACAACAGGTGCCTATGGTTAGGTGCTCCAGCCCCCGCGATATGACCATATCAATTGAGAACGGCGTAAAACCCCAATAAATCAAACCTAAACATGCATTACATACTGGACACTAGTCATACAGTAACGAAGAACTAGTCGTACGGTAACGAAAAACATGTTGGAAACTAGTCGTACAGTTGTTGGCAACAGGGTGGTTGTTTTCAGTAGGCTTTTTTTCAAATATCCGAGCTCCCGTTGCAAAACGGAGAATTGGGTTTTCAAAATAGTAGATTAAACGACTTTTCCATCAGTAAAACACTATGTATTGTGTGTCGAAACATACCTTTTGGGAGAAAAATCTGTCACAACCACGGCCAAAATGGAACGAAACTCGGTGATTGTGAGTGCTAAATCCTGATTTGGAGACAAATGCGCAGTTTCAGGGCGTAACGAAGAACTAAAATGATAGGTATGTTCAGTTCGCCATTTATAATCGCAAACCGCGTACAAAAGCGATGAATAGATAAAAAGTTACCTCGATACGAAAAAAATGACTGTTGAATTATTTGAGGTGAACTAGTGATATTTGTGCGTACAGTCGGTGGCACTTCCGGTTTGGCTCACTGTACGGTTATACACAGTGTTTGATGGGTCGGAAAAATGAAAAGTCAGTGATTTGCAACCGAAATTAGGCCTTCTGTTTGATGGGTAAAGTATACATACTATCACAAAAATCATCACCTAGGCTGAACAACGTTTACTTTCGCTCATCAACATCGAAAACCGCGTTTAGATTCGTTTCCTGAGCTTTCAACAATCTCGATATGAAAACGTGACCCTATTTGTTTATCGAGGTGAACTAGTGATATTTGTGCGTACAGTCGGTGGCACTTCCGGTTTGGCTCACTGTACGGTTATACACAGTGCATGTATTAAAGGTTAATGAAGACCAACCAAACTTTTGGCTTGTTAAAAATTCTGTATCTACAACGTCCATCTACTACCTGCCCTCTTTCCATCTTGTCTGCTTCAAACTGAATTCAAATCAGCCCCGTTTAACAAAATTATTGAAAATTTTCTGAAATTGTTGTATCACGTGATTACCCACCGTGTAATGCCCTACCTGTCGACAAATCTCCAGCAACGCTTTACCTTTGTGGGCGGGGAACCAATCGTAATTTCGCGTGGAGGAAGTTGATTCGCTTCCGTCTTCTGCTAGGATATTTGTAAACAAACTATTTGACAACCGATTTCAATTCTAATATTCATACATTAACCAGCAATTACCCATTAAAATCATTGCCATTTGTGTGCATTATTGTGATATTTAGCGTAGGAAAATGAGCAGACTTCTGATTGCGGCGATTCTTCTTTGTTATGGTGTGAAATCCGAAGTTGTCCAAAATTCTGACGGTTCGGGCTCGATACGCTTCGAACCCCCAAACTTGAATGACGAGGAATCTCACAGTACACATATGCCACAGAGTATGAAATGTGATGCGTGTAAAGCAATTGCATTCCAGGTAAGACAGTGAATGCTTTTCACGAACTGTCTTCTTCATTTCCCTTGTCATATTCTTTCGTTCTTCTCATTTTTCTTTCATTTCAATTGACCCGGTCGGCACAATTCTTTCAGCCAATCAAAAACGTCGTCAGCGGACCTGCACTCATTCGGTGGAGGTGAAAGCTTCGGTCTTTTTCGTTGAAGCATAACCAACTTTCAGCTTTAATATCTCGACGACTACGCCTGATTATTAAAAATGTGTTGGTAGTTAGAAAGTTTAAATCACATTCTTTAAAGAAAGAGTTTTGTTTATGAATTTTAACGATGGATTTTTGAAATAATCTGCCTCAAAGTTGGTATCCCGTAACGATAAAGTCCGAGGTTGTACCCTCGATGAAAAAATGAAAGTGAGGCTATGACGTCATCCCGACTGATTCTATCCCACTTTTCTTTCTTCTCCCTTTTACGAATTCCCACTAGTCTAACTGATAGTACTTGCCCCCCTCCCTGATCCTGTCTGGATTCGTCACTATGCAGATCCAGGATTATGCCCAAGATATTTCAAGAGGGGGGGGGGGGGTGGTATCCTTTTTCAAGGGGTTTGACATGTCACTGGCAAAATATTAAAATTGCTCTGAGCCTCTTTACTATATAATTAATGATAAGTGATCAAAGACGGGTTTGATTGAAGCCCTGAACCTCTCCGGATCTGTCAATGTCATCTGTTATAATGCAAGTTTTCATCATGTAAAATTTGAGACGGGCCAGAATTTCTCTTGGAATTTTACTTGTAATTTATTTTTGCAAGTGGCTTTTGAAACCAGTTTCCACATGTTAAATTCAGGCTCCAAAAAAAACCCTGTCAAGCTTGAACAATCATAATATTTGCTAGGGGTGTAACGATAGATCGATAGGTCGCTGTATCGTGATAGTGACAGTCACGATATTGATGTATCGATTGTGGTTTCAGATATCGATAACTATCGCCGATAGTTTGTTCAACTATCGATAGTTTCGATAGTATAAGTGCACTTATCCAATTATATATTTTTGTTGAGGTAACTCGCTAAAAAAAAGGGAAAAACGAAAACAAATCGCAAGTATCAATGGTTCCCCATTGAATTCGGCGAACTTTCATTTTCAGGCTTGTTCGATTATTGTATCTTATGTACTCCAATTACATTATGAAAATATGTTCGCTTTGAAAATGAAATAAGTTTTATATCTATTCAAAGTCATCTGTATTTCTCTCAATTAACTCTTTTATCAATTCAGTTGAAACCGTAATTCAAGAATATTAAAACTATGTGAAATTTTTGAATTAACAAAAATAATCGATTAGAGAATATGTTCTATTACTTTTTTTCGGATTCACTAATCGTGTGTTATTGTTTGACGTACATGTTTATTTCGTCTGGTCGGGAATGGCGAGCAACTTTGAAAGAGTGAAAAGGCCCGCGTTTGGGCCCATTGTGAAATTATTATTTCATAATCAGGTTCAGAGATTTACTTTAAACTGGTGATGTAACTTTAATTCTAATTTCCCACCAATTCTGGAAAAATCTGCAGATAATCGATACAATTCATCTACTGATAGTATCGTGATTCATCACGATATATTTTTGACGATATTGATAGTATCACGATATCAATCCTACGATAGTAAAACTATCGCGATAGTCATTTTACAAGCCGATAGTCAGCCCTAATATTTGCACAGTGCTTGAAATTATAATTATGCCACAAAGCAATATGTGCATCCGCAACTTGACATCTCAATTTTTTTTTTTGATTGCAGAAATCACTTCACTTTTCATTTTTAACTAGCAAATTGCCAGTATGCTAGTTGAAAATCAAGCCATAAAAGAGATCTGTCATATCAAGGATAGTAGATGCCTGCCAAAGCCAATATTGAATTTGATATCAATTTAATGAATACAATGTTAAATGAAATTTTCATCACTTCACTCTGCTATAATCATAATTAAAAGGAACTTCCAATATCAAGGGAGCAAATTATAAACTTATTGATGAAATGAGCCTGTCCCATACAACATGTTGTTCAATTGGTCTAATTTGAGAGTTACTGCTGATGTCTACTAGTGAGAGAAACAACTGGAATGCAAGGTAAGGTGCTCCAGCAGCCACCATGGTTTGACTGAAATATTGCATATGGTAAGTGGCTTCGACCCTTTTCAAATGGCAAAGCTGATGCAGACTATAAAATGTGTGTTAATAAAGATTGGATTTGTGTGTAATATGGACTAGAAAATATTGAAGCAAAAGGAAAAAATGCTGAATGATTATCAGCATTTTCTTCTTTTGCCTCAATGCTTTCTAGAGCCTTTTCTGTCAGAGACTTCAAATCCAGGTCTTGTTTGGGAAGGGTTAAATCCCAACCTTTTCAAACAATTTTTTTCCCTACTTTCAGTTTACCCAAGCTTTTGATTATGAGCATAAGAAGTCTCAGAACAAAAAGCTCAAAGAACTAAAAGAGTCTGATGTTATCCGAGTAGTAGAAGAGGTGTGTGAAGGAGAACAAATGAAAAGGTAAGAACTAAGAAAACCTATTTTCTGGTAATTTAACTGGTATTAACTCTTTCGCTGCCAATGTTGCCGATAAGCGACTCATAGGAAGACTGCCAATGTCGTCGATCGGCGATTTTAAAACAAAGCGTAATGTTGTCATTCAAGGTCAAGGTCACAGTCATCTGATCAAAGTGCATGATAAAAAGTATGCCATTAGGCAAAACAGTTTATGTGCAATAATTCCCGAAAGTTTCAGCTTAATAATGTCAAAATATGATTTTATACTATCTTATAAACTGATAAGCCCTGCTATGTAGCTTCCAAAAATTGGCACTGGAATAAGGACAATTCCGGGAAATTTGGCAGCGAAAGAGTTAAACCATTGGCAGATGGCAAAACTTCAGACTTGTCCAAATTCAAAGGTGTCACATACATCAGGATCAAGTGCATGGAATTTTACATTTTTTCTATTTTCTAATTTTATAAAGTCTTTTCTTTTGTTATTGTTTGGGAAATTGGGAATGGGTAAGATCTTTCAAAAATTGCAAAAATATAGGGTTGTCTAATTCTAAACATCTTTGAACTTTGCAATGTTTTCAGATGAATCTAAAGCCTTTGTGGATAATTAAATGTATTGTATAGTAATAAGAGTGGGATATGTGTGTGCATTATAACACAGTAAAATTGAGGTAAAATGGTAAGTGCTGGTTAAGGTTATCAGCATTTCCTTCTTTTGTATCAATGTTTTCCTGAAAAAAAGTTAAACATTACTCAATGTAATACTCATTCTAGAGAAGCTTTTCTTCCATCTCAAAGTCTGAAATCCATTTTCTTGATTAGAATGTTTTTATGTATTTCTCTGCGGAGTAATTTTGTGACATTGCAATTTCTTGATTGGCACTTAACCTTTTAACACATACTGATGCTTTTTGACGCCCTACAAGATAAAATCTTTGGAAAACATTGTGGAAAATAAAGAAATTGCATGTGACAAGCAATGTGACAATTTAAAGTAACAACTTCTACACATTGATACCTGTCAAACCTAAAATAAACCAAAACAACTGTAACAATTATCGTTTAATTGTAAACCTATAATACTAGTATAATAGGACAACAACATGTAAATGATCAAAGATCAGTGAGTCTAAATTGACGGGGGAAGAGGGATTTCGATTTTTAAAAATATGTGACTTGAACCCAAAACACTTTAATAAATTGACATAATACTATCTAGAGACAGCTACTGTACTGTAATGGCCAACATGAACAGCACGCAAAATGTGTCACTATAAGCTTTTATGCTGTGGAAATATGCTTCCAACCCAATTTACATGTATTGGAATATACAGTAACCTTTCCTCAAGGCTCATGATTCGATGTGGAATAATACTTTTCCATTGATTACTTTTACTACACAATGAGTCAATAGTTCAACCTGTTCTTAAACAATACCTGGGGCCAGTTTCATCAAAACATTTAGGACATAATTTTGTCTAACCAAAGACTTACAACATGATTTGGACATGAAACACATATCGCCAATCTATCAAGACTTTGGTTATGTAATTGTTGTTTTAAGCAATATTTAAGGCACAGGTATAAAGGCCGCACGATAATTTGATCATTTGTTTATTTACATTGACCTGTCCATTGTTATTGAAAACAGTTCACAGATTTCGATTTTACAAAGTATTCGTTTATACAAACGCCGATCTCCAAGTCTGTGATAGCGCAGTGGAAAGACGTGGGACTTCAATTCGAACGGACCAAGTTCGATTCTACTACAAGACAGGCATTTTTTTTTTCAAGGATTTTCATTTATTTATATTTTCTATTCCTTTGTTAAATGTTTTGCAATTTAATCCATTTACAGACATCAATTACCGGTATGTAGATATTCCAAATTTTTAAGGTGATGCAAAAACCGCGTTTTTGAAATTTTAAAAAGAGAAAGAGAAATATTTGAGGAAATAAAAGTGATCACTTTTTCATGCTTTTCTTTTGATGTTTTCTGCGTGAAATGTCAAAGTCAAATATTTCTGGCAAAATTAAATGGCAAATTGTCATAATCCAGAACATTTTTGTTTGTATAGTATTCATTTTTCTCTAAACATATGTTGTTATGATTGTGATTTTTGTTGGTAGCCCTTTTACAATAAAACATATCTATATTCGCATATTAGGTTTGTCGAGCAAACTGAAAAATAAAAAAAAAACTTGGTGCAATAAAAAAATGAAATAGAAAAGAAAACAAATGAAAAAATAAGGCGACTGTGAGTTTCGAACCCATACCAAAAGACAAATTAAATTGAGAGCCTTCGATCTTTACCATTTGACCACTTTGACTAATTGAAATGTTTGACAAAAAGTAGTTTTATACCTAATCGGCATTAAATCAATCAACCATATCGGATAATTTACCTGGATTCCTGTACTTGACATCGACTCACCCGGGTCAGTGTAAAAATTATCGTTTTCAGTTTATAAGTCAAAAATACCTCTTAAATGTTTTGATGAAACAGGCACCCGATTTTGACCTGTCCAATACATGAATAATTAGTTAGATAAGAATGCTTTGGACTTTAGCATTGAGGGAAAAGAAAATGCTGAAAACAAGTATTCTCTGCTAGTATATTGCACACAAATTCTTTATTTATCAACAATTTTACATCCATCTAGTTTATCAAATGTAATGTGCATAAGTTTTCAAATTGCATTAGACGGAAATTCTGTTATTTGCATTGATGTTATTATTAAAAGTCTTAACTCTTGCAATGTTGATCTCAGAATATTCCAGTCACTTTTGCAGGTAGCTTAGGATAAGATCAGACACAGGGGTTTTCCTATGCTTTCTGTGCCTCCTGAAAACGGAGGTGTTCCCAATGCAAAAGGCTGTGTTCCCAAAGCAAATTTTCTTCCATTTTTCCCAATCTATTTTAAATGTTTAATTTGTTATTGAAAAATTAGTGTTTTGCTTGCCTTTTCAGCCCAAAATTAGCTATTTTGCGCTTTGAAAATTTCCCAGTTTAGGCCAGACTTCTTTTCCCAAAAGGGCTAGGAAAACCCCTGAGACAGCACATTATGTGCAGTCTGATCTTAGTCTATGCTACCTGCTTGTTTTTGTCTAGCATGACAAGGGTTAACCCATTACCTTACAATGACTCTTTTTGACTCCCTAAATGATAATGGCTTTGAAAAACATTGTGGGAAATGAAGAAATTGCCTGTGACAAGCACTTTCTTCATTTCCCACAATGTTTTCTTCCCCCAAAGACCCAAAATCTTTAAAATCCATTCACTGGTAATTGTCGTCTGCATTATCTTTGAATTTGGAACAGTCTCAAATTTTGTTGTTTGGTAATGTGTTAATATTGTCTTTCACTTTCAGGTATGGTGTTAAAGAAGTGGCTTTGGAAAACATTGTGGGAAATGAAGAAATTGCTTGTGACAAGCACTTTCTTCATTTCCCACAATGTTTTCTTCCCTAAAAGACCCAAAATCTTTAAATTCCATACACTGGAAATTGTCCTCTGCATCATCTTTGAATTTGGACCAGTCTCAAATTTTGTCGTTTGGTAATGCGTTAATATTGTCTTTCACTTTCAGGTATGGTGTTAAAGAAGTGGCTTTGGAAAACATTGTTGGAAATGAAGAAATTGCTTGTAACAAGCACTTTCTTCATTTCCCAGAATGTTTTCTTCCCCCAAAGAGCCAAAATCTTATTCCATTCACTGGAAATTGTCATCTGCATCATCTTTGAATTTGGAACAGTCTCAAATTTTGTCTTCTGGTAATGCATTAACACTGTCTTTTACTTTCAGGTATGGTGTTAAAGAAGTGGCTTTGGAAAACATTGTGGGAAATGAAGAAATTGCTTGTGACAAGCTCTTTCTTCATTTCCCACAATGTTTTCTTCCCCAAAAGACCCAAAATCTTTAAATTCTATTCACTGGAAATTGTCGTCTGCATCATCTTTGAATTTGGAACAGTCTCAAATTTTGTTGTTTGGTAATGCGTTAATATTGTCTTTCACTTTCAGGTATGGTGTTAAAGAAGTGGCTTTGGAAAACATTGTGGGAAATGAAGAAATTGCTTGTGACAAGCAATTTCTTCATTTCCCACAATGTTTTCTTCCCCAAAAGACCCAAAATCTTCATATTCCATTCACTGGAAATGGTCGTCTGCATCATCTTTGAATTTGGAACAGTCTCAAATTTTGTCATTTGGTAATGCGTTAATACTACTTTATATTTCAGGTATGGTGTTAAAGAAGTAGATGGTGTAAGAATGCTGTCTGGCCCCGGACTCAAGACAGAAGATACCCCTGGTATAATGCAAGGTGGGGGCAGGTGGCCAAATAGGTAAGTTGTACCCCAAAATTGCCTTTTAACCCATTGCTGCACAGTGACGCATTGGGACTCCTTCAAAAGAAAAGGCTTTGGAAAACATTGTGGAAAATGAAGAAATTGCTTGTGACAAGCAATTTCATCATTTCCCACAATGTTTTCTATACAAAAAGTGGAAAAGTCCATGCACTTGAAATTGTCGTCTGCAACAGCTTTCAAATTGGAGGAGTCCAAAATTTTGCCATCTGGTAATGAGTTAAGGCTAGATAAGAATATAGATAAGTAAAGTTTAGGAAACTTTAGAAAAGAGGAGGAAGAGCTAAAGAAGTAGATGGTGTAAGAATGTTATCTGGACCTGGACTCAAAACAGGAGATACCCCTGGTATAATGCAAGGTGGGGGCAGGTGGCCAAATAGGTAAGTTGTGCCCAATGCCTCTTACCCATTACTGCACAGTGACGCCTTGGGACTCCTTCAAAAGAAAAGGCTTTGGAAAACATTGTGGAAAATGAAGAAATTGCTTGTGCAATTTCATCATTTCCCACAATGTTTTCTAACCCAAAGTGGAAATATTCTTAAGATTTCACCAACTTGAAATTGTCATCTACATCACCTTTCAAATTGGAGGAGTCCAAAATTTTGCCGTCTGGTAATGAGTTAAGGCTAGATAAGAATATAGATAAGTAAAGTTTAGGAAACTTTAGAAAAGAGGAGAAAGAGCTAAAGAAGTAGATGGTGTAAGAATGTTGTCTGGACCTGGACTCAAGACAGAAGATACCCCTGGTATTATGCAAGGTGGGGGCAGGTGGCCAAATAGGTAAGTTTCTCGAAAAATCTTAAGTACATTCTCATGTTCAAATCTGAGCACCATGCTCAAATTGCACGAAATCAATGTGAACTTCAATCGAATACCCTTCAATGTTGGAGAGTATCCTTTCGAAGTTGAGCATGTTCTCATGAATTTATACTTAAGTTTTTTCGAGAAACCGGGGCCAGGACTAAAAACAGAAGATACCCCAGGTACCGTAATTATTCTAATAAACGCCCAGGCGTTTATTATAAACATGGTGAATGGAAAAGTAATTGGTGGGCGTTTATTAGAGGTAATCTTTGTTCATCTGTCAAAAGTTTCGAATCAAGTGTCAATTCATGGACTCGAAGTTCAGCAGGTCAAATTTGGCAAAGTTTTGTTAAAAAGACTGCTAAAATGATTTTTCAAGGAAATTCCTTCATAGAGAACAGATTTAGGACTGAACATCCTCTTTTTCATTGTTTTTAGAAATGTTCTTTGGTTATGACTTACATTATTTTAATCTTGAATCAGGGGATGGGCGTTTATTAGAATCACCCCTTTTCACTAAAATTATGTTTAAAACAAGCAGATTTTCAGCCGAGATTTGGCGGATGGGCGTTTATTAGAATAATTACGGTATAATGCAAGGTGGTGGCAGATGGCCAAATAGGTAAGTTATGGATCAGAATCTATTAGCAATGTACCTGAACCTGTAACCCATTACCAAACAACAACATTTTAGGGCGGTCCAATTTGAAAGAAGATGCAGTTGACATTTCAATGTAATGAAATTTGGAAATTTTATAGCTTTTTGGATGGAAAACATTGTGGGAAATGAAGAAATTGCTTGTCACAAGCAATTTCTTCATTTTCTGCAATGTTTTCCATAGCCATTATCTTGTGGGGAGTCAAAAAAGAGGCACTGTTTGGTAATGGGTTAACCAGGAAATATCACGTTTGAGAATATCCTGATATTTATTCTGATGTCGACAACACAGAAAGGTTCGAAGAAATGAGGATCTAAAAAGAAAATACAGACACAGAGTGATAAATCAAATAATTTTTTGTCAGAATTATTCCATCTTACAATATTTTCCACAATTTATCCTGCTCCAATCGTATGCAGTGGATCTAGGGGCATATTTAATACTAGGTTAAACCCACTGCCGATCTGATCAACTTGATCAAGGCTGATCATGTGATCTATTAGATCTATTTCATTTGTCATGTGTAATCTGGAAAAGTCTGGGTGAACAAGCTTGCTCTATATGGCTCTGGCTTTCAACTCGACTTTTTACTTGTGCGAATCAGTGAAAAATTAACCAAGATGTAATCCTGTATTGATTGTGAAGAAGGTTTCCTTGATCGAGAATCTTTCCTGTCTTATGATGGAGTGTGGTTTGATTGATTATTCAAATGTTCATTATTTTAATGTAGAATGGAGCGCCTATGTAGCCAGTATGTTGAGGAATTTGAAGAGGAAGCTATTTATGAAGCATACATTAAAAATCCTGCTGGAATGGAAAACTTTATGTGTGAAAATGACGCCAAAATTGGACTGACCAACGTCTGTCTACAAGCCAGAGTCAAGAGGAAGAAGAAAACTGAGTTGTAGGAATAAATAGTTTTTTGAAATAGATCTATTAAATTTATTTACTGGTAACCCTTTCCCAAACGACAACTTTTTGGGGTGGTCCCATTCAAATGCTGCTGTAGATGACAATATTGATGTTGTTAAAGATAGAATTTGTGTAGAATATAGCTCAGAAAATATTGAGACAAAAGGAGAAACTGCTGGTTATCAGCAGTTTCTTCTTTTTTTCTCAATGTTTTCCCTAGCCAATTCTATTAGGAACGTCAAAACCTGGTCTTGTTTGAGAAAGGGTTAATTCTCTCCCTAAATAGAGCAAAATATTAACCTAGTTCAAGTTAAAGGTTACAAAATGCCTTAATCAAACATTGTCAAACTCTTAAGGCCTGGTTGCATACACATTTAAGTATCCATCTCAACGCCAGAGCACACTCAATAATGGTTAGTCATAAAATATATTTTTGGAAATGATGTGGATGTGAAATAGGAATGTAGGTAAAAATGCCAGAGGTAAAATTGCCATATGCAAAATTGCCATAGGTAAATTAGCCATAGGTAAATTAGCCATACCCAAAATGGTAAATTTGCCATAGGTAAAATTGCCATAGGTAAAATTGCCAGACTCCCATCAAAAAGTGTGTTTTCTTCTGTTGTTTTTTTTACACAGAATTTTGTTGATAACTGATTATGATGTTATAATTTGAAAATTTTGATTCAATAATTTGATATAGTTGATTTTATAATTTAATAATTTGAAAATTTCATTCTTTTTAACAGGAGGATTACTCCCAAATAATGAATTTTGTTGAAATAAAGTTAATATCAATTTTGTGTATAATTAAGTAGTTACTATTTATTTTGAAGTAGAATGGTGTTATAACATTATTTTTGGTTCATTTATCCACTTTTCATTATAATCATCGTTCGAGATCTTGGGGTTTGTTATTCAATATTGCATGAAATTTTACACACATTTTAAAGAGTTTCTTTTCATCCTAAATTCAACCATTTAAATTTGGTACTATTTTAAGTTTGTGTATTCTCTAAATTTTAGTTATATTAATGCAAAGAGTTTTGTTATATGTATTATTTCAGAAACATATTATGACAGTTCAGTAATTTAATTGAAGATACTATCACTTGGGACTTATTGGTGTGAATGTCATGTCACATTTACTGTTTATTGTCAGTCATGCTATCATCCCTTATCCCCTTTTCAAAACAACAGATTTTATCATTTTAAAAATTTCCCAAACGAAAAAAATTTAGGGTTCTCCATTTTGGAAGTTGCTGCTGACGACAAAAGAGATGTTGTTAAAGATAAATTTTGTGTATAATATACCATGGAAAATATTGAGACAAAAGGAGAAACTGCTGGTTATCAGCAGTTCCTTCTTTTGTTTTAATGTTTTCCTAAGCCTTTTCTATTACGGACGTTTAAACCAGGTCTTGTTTGGGAGAGGGTTAACAAAGCTTTTGAAAACCTTGTTATAGCTAGGTAAAATACAAAGAAATCCTGGATCCAAACAAGACCCTTGTAGAAATGTTTTTGGTAAACTTTGAGAGAACAGAAGAAATTGCTATTATCAGAAATTTTCCCATTTTCGCTCAATATTTCATTTGATATAACACACAATTCCCTCTTTTGATACGAAGATATGAAAAGAATAAAATGTTGATAACCAGGATTTTCGTCTACCTCTTTCCATTGATTTTAACATTTGCTCTTTTATTTAACAATAGAAGAAAGTGGTGATATCCAAAAATGTATTGGGTTGTCCAAATTAAAAGTTGCTGCATATGACAATTGGCTATCAATTAACATGGAATATTATGATCTAGTTCATACAAAAATATTGAGGCAAAAGGAGAAAGTGATGTTTATCAGCTTTTCCTTCTATTGTCCTTCTATTGTCTCAATGTTTTTTCCTTCTATTGTCTCAATGTTTTCACAAGCATTCTCTAATAGGGTCATCAAAACGTATGGTTGAATTTACGATGAAAAGAAACTCTTTAAAATGTGTGTAAAATTTCATTCAATAATTATATTGAAATACAAAACCAAAGTTTTCGATAATTATAATGAAAAGTGAATAAATGATCCAAAAACAATGTTATAACACCATTCTACTTCATAATAAATAGTAACTACTTAATTTATACCCCAGAAATATATTTGTAACTTTATTTCAACAAAATCCATTATTAAGGGGTAACCCTCCTGTCAAAATAATCAAAATTTTCAAATTATTAAATCATAAAATCAACATTTTCAAATTATTAAATCAAAATTTTCAAATTATAACATCATAATCAGTTATCAACAAAATTCTGTGTAGAAAATAGAAGAAAACACACTTTTTAATGGGAGTCTGGCAATTTTACCCATGGCAATTTTACCTATGGCAAATTTACCATTTTGGGTATGGCTAATTTACCTATGGCTAATTTACCTATGGCAATTTTGCATATGGCAATTTTACCTCTGGCATTTTTACCGCATACCGTGAAATAGTACCGTATAGCACTTTATTTCTGCGGGGTTCAAATCTGTCAAATTAAAGATTTTATTTCTGTGCTATGAAATCAGTTTTCAAACATATTTTGAAAGACACTGCTTACAAAATATTTGAATTACTCTGTGATGGTAAAGGGATAATCACATTCATTTATCTATAAAATCGTTATTGGAAACAATGGCATATACAGATAGGTGTGAAAACTTAAAAGAAAGATGTGTCAAATGGTTACCAATAAGTCAAACTTGTTGAATCATTGTTTATGGACTAGCAAAATTGTCTTATCTACAGTTGAATTAAAGCTGTAGTTACACCATTTTTGCATTAGGTGGTAAGAGATTAACTTGTCCATGTACTGACTAAAATTGCAGAACAACAACCACCTATGTATTAGTAATACATCCAGGGATAATATTCTGCGGAT
The DNA here is from genome assembly GCA_963680895.1 of Fragum sueziense. Lineage (NCBI taxonomy): Eukaryota > Metazoa > Mollusca > Bivalvia > Cardiida > Cardiidae > Fragum > Fragum sueziense. Next base: position 51,315,444 of record OY804592.1, read on the forward strand.
TTTATTTCTGCGGTGCTGTCCAAGACCGCAGAAATAAAGTCCCCACAGATATAAAGTGCTATATGGTATTTGACCTGGCCTTTATGTTACTATATAAATGATCATTAAATCTACACTTTAAATTGATCAGTAAATAAGCAGCTCTTGTTAGAGAATAAGAGTATAAGTGTACATGTATATGTGGATGCATCTTAGCAAGCCAATGGTGACATCTATGACGTAACGTCTGTATTCGCCCTTGGCATATTTAGTCCGATTTTATTGGTGTCCTTGATTGATCGATACATATATTTGTTATGGGTTAATAGTTCATTGCAACAGGCGGGAAAACACATGGCATTTGCAACTCAAAAATGGGAAGATGAGCAATTTATCCTAAGAATTTCTTTGCAATAGACAGCAATTTTCTACTTTTATTCGACAAACTATTATAATTTCGATAACTTGATAAAAAAAGCAGCTAACTTTTACCTAGTCCGTATCACATAAAACGCGAAAGAGAACACGCCTCAATGACGTCATTGATGAATGGAAATAACGTCAACTGCCTTTTAAATGCAATGTTTGATTGTTTGATACTCCATAACAACCAGCAGGACAACCACTAGGCGGCGTTTCCCGATTTCAAGAAAATCTGAATAAATCCGCCAAGGGTGAATACAAGCGTAGGTGGGTTCAACCTTGGCTAGCGAAGATGAAGCGCATGATACTATTAGTGCCTAAAGCCACCCATCGCCTTAGTTTGTGATCACAATCAAACTGAAAAGCTTAGCCTTTTCCCAAATAGCAAAATTTTAGCTGCTACAGATGACAAAATAATGTAAATACAGAAAAGATTTTTTGTAAAATAAAGCACAGAAAATATTGAGACAAAAGGAGAAAATGCTGATTATCAGCATTTTCTTCTTTTGCTCAATGTTTTCCCAAGGCTTTTCTATAAGGGATGTCAAAACTAGGTCTTGTTTGGGAAAGGTTTTTATGCTCCCCGAAAAAATTTCGGGGGAGCATATAGTGGCCATGCTGTCCGTCCGTCTGTGTGTCTGTCCGTCCACAGCCATATCTCAGCAACCCTTGGACCAAATTCAATGAAACTGCACATGTGAACTTCCTTGGATAATCCCTAGGGATTTCTTTCTCTGTTTCTTAATTTGAGGCTGCGTCATGGAAAAAGGGGCCTTAATGTAAATATTAGATTTTCTCTAATTTCATCCAATGGACAGAATTTGATGAAATTTTGTGCTTATGTGATAAATGAGATGTTCTAGACCTTTTTCTATAAATAATGTGTGTACAAAAAATCTGTCATGGGAAAAGGGGGATTAATGTATGATAGTTTTTATTTTGCGACAAACACTTTTTCGGGGAGCATAATCCGTCTATGACGGCTCTTGTTTACTTTTGTATTGGCAATGAGAAAACATCTTGTCATTTGACAGGTTTTGCTTCTTTTTTCATCATAGTTATGTTGTTGTATTATACATTGTTTTCGTTGTGCGGATTCATGTGTTTATTAACAGGTTTTTTGTCCGTTTGTTAACAATTCCATGTGCACTGATGCATTTTGCCACACATAAGCGTCACAGCTTGCTTTTGGGTAAATATTGAAGAAAAGTAAGAAAATTCTGATTGGCTCCATTTTCTGCCTTTTCCTCAATACTTTTTACCTTTTCAAAGAGAATTTTAATTCTGATATTCTGCAACTTCATAAGAGAATAAGAAAGGCATAATACACTTGATAGGGATGTCTGAATTTTTTCCTTTTCTTAATGTACTTACTGCACGTGGCCATCTGTGCAGTTCAATGTCACATATAAAGGTCAAATTGCATACGTACATATAATCCTTGATGTGGAAAAAGGTCCCTGGTGACATTTTAGAACAGCATGGTTCTAGATCAGTCTGTGCATATGCACAGTCTGGTCCCATATGATGTTTTAGAACAGCATGGTTCTAGATCAGACTGTGCATATGCACAGTCTGATCAAGATCCATGTTGCTCTCCAATACCCTGTTCATGACCATTCGTTAAAGTAACTATAAAGTTAACAGAATGTATCCTTATTAGACAACATATGACCAAAGGCTGATTTGGTAACTGGAATTTCTAAAATGATATTAGAGACCTTTTCCCAGACCCTGCCTCGTATTTTGTCTATGTCTGTTTGAAAATCTTATCTAACCAAGAAGAGATTTGTATTTAACTGTGCAATATGTATGCCATTTTGCAAAGCTTTAATCAAAAGAAATGTTTTCCTGAGAACAAAATTTATTAATGGTATTACAGCTTTTCATCAATATTTCAGAAAATCATCAATGTTTTTGTCAATACTTGACCAATTTGAATTTGGTTTGAAGCAGAGAAGGTGAGAAATTGCCAGGAATAAGCTGGACCTGGTGGACTTTAGAAAAATCAACTGATAAAAAACTTTTTGAAGATCAACCCAAATTTTGGTCGATCTTCAATAACCTTTTTATCAGCTGATTTTTCCAAAATCCTTTACATCCATCTAATGCGTGACATGTGTTCTTTTTCTCTGCTTCAAACCCGAATTCAAAGCGGTCTAGAATTGATAAAATTACTGAAGATTTTCTGAAATTGTTGTATCACATGATTATCCACCGTGATGTTTAATATGATAGAATGCATGTATGTAAGTAAACTTTCTCATTCAATATGATTTTTATTATACCAAATTGAGAATGGTTGGGCGAGATAAACAAAAAGTCACATGCCACATAAAGGCCTGGCCACATACACAATTCTGCATCCACATCACTGCCTGAGAATGTCCTAAAATGGCCAGTCACTCAGCATATTTTGGATGTGATGTGAATGTGATGTAGACACGAAATTGTATGCATCCAGGCCTTAACAGAAAATGTGTGTGTTTCAGGAATTCAAAAAATTTCAAGCAAACAGAATATATCGTCGGTGTAAATGCAAAACCTTGTATATTGATCCTTGCGATTTTCAAAGTACAAACTTGTGTGCCCAGTTACAGACAATTCTTGCAAGTTTTGAGATATTTTACTGATCAGTATTAATGACACATTATTTGTGAACAATATGTCCAAATTTCAAGTAAAATGTTTCAGTTTGGGAAAAGTTATTACATGTTTTCCCCTCCCCTTTGAAATTTTCCAAACACGAGATACGAGGTTTTGCATTTACAACGACGATATATATATACGCTCATTACCAGCATGCTGTCTTTGAATGTTTTTTCGAATATATCTCTTTGAGAATCGTCAAAAACCAGAGACTGTTTGAGAGAGGATTAATTAAAGTAAATGTGTTTTTGCTTCACTTAACCCTTTCCCAAACAGCAAAATTTTAAGGTGGTCCAATTTCAAAGCTGCTAGCTGCCAACGACAAAATATATCTTGATAAAGATAGAATTAGTGTGTAATATAGCACGGAAAATATTGAGACAAAAGGAGAAACTGTTGGTTATCAGCAGTTTCTTCTTTTGTTTCAATGTTTTCTCAAGCCTATTAGGGACATGAAAACCAGGTCTTGTTTGTGAAAGGGTTAAAACTTCTATCCCAATTTTCAAATGCAATGGATAAAACATGAGCAGAGATCTTGAAAGGGGTACTATATCACATGTGAGATCAACATGGATCCAGATCAGTCTGTATTATCCCTTGCCCAAACGACAAACATTTTAAGTGGTCAAAGCAGACGATAAATTAAGTATTACTAAAGGGAGAGAATTTGTTGATGATTTAGCACAGGAGAAATTGCTGGTTATCAGCAGTTTCTTCTTTTGTCTCAATGTTTTCTCAAGCCTATTTATTAGGGTCATCAAAACTAGGTTTTGTTTGGGAAAGGGTTAAACATACAGTCTGATCATGTCTCATGTTGTTCCATATAAAACTTTGTTATGAACTGTAAGAGACCAGCAAGGTTTCTGACTTCACTACACTAAAGCAATGGCTGATCTGGTTCCTTGTTGCCATCGCGGATCCAGGATTTCTGTTAGGAGGGTCTTCCCCAAAACAGTCGTGTCTTTTGAAGACTCCTCTGTATATGATGTATATATGGGTTTAGAAAACCTAGCAGGAAAAGATGAAAATGCCAATAACCAACATTTTCTCCTTCTGTGAAATGTTTTCTTTGCTATAAAATGGAGATTTTCAATATGAATTTGCATTTATTTTGTCCTCTCTATCTCCTTTTGTTTGGTTTGGCCTAGAATATTGTTCATATATCAGAGAACTTGATAACAGAAGGTAAAACTTTTTTTTTCATCATGTTTATAGATATTTTGCATTTTGAAAAGTCATCACCCTCTTTTATTTGGAGCTTAGATATATATCACCCATAATGTGGTAACAGTTAAAGGGACCAGTCACCAATTCAGCAACACAAAGTATGCATAATATTATGTTGTCCAATAGATATGCACAGTTAATCTGGTTTAGATGTGCATATGGAAACAGTTTGAGGAAACATTGAGATAAAAAGAGAAAATGCTAATTACTTGCATTTTCTTTTCCACTCAAAATTTTCTGTGCTAGATCTATAATGTGTTCAAACAAATCCATCAATATACATTTTGTCGTTAAGAGAAATTTTGAAATTTGTAAAAAAAAAATCATAGTGGAAAGGGCTAGACAACAGGAATTCTGTTTATGGTGTGCTGTTTTTATGTCGATTTTGCACTGTTTCAAGAATTGTTCATTTTATCATTATATGACGATGATGTATACTAGTATTGGCATTGCCTTTCATAAAAATGTGTTTTTTTCTAACATAGTTTTCACGTTTTTCTGTTGTCTTGTTATGTATGATGTGTTCACTTTGTCTAATCTTTATATTTTTATTATTAAATTTTTCAGTAAAAGAATTTGTCTGATTGTTATATCTCTATGCAAAGTGTTGAACGTAAACATTAGAGGAAAGAGGAAGTACTTGAAAATTGAAAGAACCAACTATTTCTCTACACAATAACACACACATACTCAGTACTTTTCTATTTACATAAACTTGGGCAAGCTTGTACAGAACAGGGTGACAAAGTTCGTCCTTTTGGACTATCCCAACCGTACAGCTGGTTACGTTTCCAAGATGTAGATTTTCTATGACTTGAACTTACAGCCGCTAGAATATCGTTCGTACATGGCTAGACTAATGATGCTGTTTAAGATGCACCATCACATTGCAGAATATTCCCTTGTAGAAAGGACTCAGGGAAAACATGGTAGCAAAACAAGAAAATGCTGATAAACAGCATTTCCTTCTTTTGCCTCAATATTTTCTGTACTAAGTTGTACACAAATCTCTTCTTTATCAATATTCATTTTAGACTTAATATCAGAACATCGTCTCTACATGACGGGACTAATGATGGTGTTCAAGACGCGCCATCCCGCAGTAGAAGTTTGGGCATCTAGTTCCTTAATTCTTTCCAAAACAAACCGTGGTTTTGACATCCCCAATAAAAAATGCTTGGGAAAATATTTAGACAAAAGAAGAAATAACTGATAACGAGCAGTTTGTCTCAATATTTTCTTAGCTATACTGTGTAAAAGGTATTTCTTTATAAAGGCCAATGTTGTCGCCTTCAGCCCTTTTCAAATTGGACCACCCTTATTATTTTTTGTTATTTAGGAAAGGATTAAACATTATTCAACCTTTTCCCGTTTTTAGCTCCGCTGGCTGGAAAAGGTTGAATAATGTTTAATCCTTTAAACCAGAAGGCCAGCGGGCTATTGTCATTGCGATGTGTCCGTCGTGCGTGCGTGTGTGCATCCGGTCGTCAACTTTTTTCTTTAAAAATCTTCTCAGAAACTACTGGATGGATTTCAAATCAAACTTCACAGTAATGATCCTTGGGTTACCTTCTCTCAGAATCTTTCAAAGAAGTTTGATTGATCAAGAAAGTCTGGAGTTATCTGCCCTTGAATATCAAAATAGCCGCTTTGGCTTTGTTTTCACTCTAGCAACTACAAATATTGACCAATCAAGACAAAACTTGGACAGAATATTGGTGACTGTAAGATCATGTGTGTGTAATTTTCAGCTAGATCTGAAATTCTCATCTTGAGTTATGTGCCCTTGAAAATTAGAAAATTGCTGTTTTGACCCCTTTTTATGCCTCCGATAGGGAGGCATCATAAATTTGACTTGTCCGTCCGTCTGTCTGTCCGTCCGTCTGTCCGTCATTCTGTCCAAAAACTTTAACATTGGCCATAACTTCCTTATTACTTAACATATTCGCTTCATACTTTACCACAACATTCCTTGGTACATTACCTTTCTGTAGGCACATACTTTGGTGACCTTGACCCCTGGATGACCTTGACCTTGAACATAGATTGGCCATAATTTAAAATCAAAGCGGTGTCGGGGGCATTGTCATCTTACAGTGACAGCTCTTGTTGTACTATAAAATTCATAAAGTTCAAACAGTCAACACAAAACTTCAAAGTAATTTTTTACCATAAGACCTGTTGCATAAGTGTAATTTTCAGCCTGATTGGACCAGGAAATCCTGAGTTATCTGCCCCTAAATTTGACAAAATTACCATTTTTGATGTTGTTTTCACTCCTACAACGTGAAATATTGACCAATCAAGATAAAACTTGGACACAATGTTGCTGACTAAGATCTCAGATGTTTGATTGGACTGGAAAGTTCAGAATTAGCTGCACTTGAAATTTACAAAATCACAGTAGGTCTATTTGTTTGACTGAAGGGGATCATTCTCAGAATTAGAATCAAGGGAGGTAATTAATGTAAGCCCAAGATAATTACTCATTGAGTTACCTCCCTTGTTTAAAGTCTAATGCTCAAAGAATAAAGCTTGTTTATGTAAGAAATAAGCCAACTTGCTTACATTCTAACAACCACAAATATTGACCATATTGAGATATAAAACTCTTGATTTTAGAAAATTTATCAAAGATATTATGTGAATCAATTACAAAAGTCAAAACCTGTGTTGTATCTATTTCAAGAAATTCTGGCCTGTGGAGCGACTCAAGATCTTCAGGTCTTCTAGTTTATCCTCTATTGGCTTTCTTTTTAAACGACTTCTGGTGAAAACTTGGTAAACATAATTCACAACAAGAAATTGCTGATAGTCAACGTTTTCTCCTTTTCGTTGAATGTTTTTAAATGTAAAGTTTACAGGTTTGTTTTGTTCGATAGCTTTTATTTTCCCTTTGCTAAGGCCAGCATTTCAGAGAGGCTTTGAATCGTGTTCTTTATTAATTGACAACCCTTTTATGAAACTTTTTCTCTTTTTGGCGACCCTATTGGATGTATCTAAAAGCTTTGGGAAAAGGAGAAAATGCTGGTTATCCTCCAATATGGAAAGCTTCTATCTAGTAGATCGACATGAATTCGCATAAAGTCTGTCGTCTACAACTCCTTTCAAATTGGGGGCTGGCTACAGGATTTTTGTTTAGCCCTTTCCCATTTTGTTTAAAAGAATAGAATGATTGATTAGATCAAATGCCTTTGTAAGATCCAGGAAAACGGTGCCTACTACTTTTTTGTCATTTATTGCATTTATCCAAGCATCAATAATAGCAGTTAAAGCAGTTTCGCAAGAATGGTTTGACCTAAATCCAGATTGAGTTTTGTGGATCAAACTGTTATTTTCAAGAAAGGATTTCAAATGATTGCTAACATGTTTTTCAAGAATTTTGGAAAGAATAGGCAATATAGAAATCGGCCTGTAGTTATTCTTGTCGCTTTTTTCACCCTTTTTGTAAATTGGGAAAACTTTGGCAACTTTAAAAGCTGATGGAAATTTACAACTTGTGATACTCTGATTAAAAATGAGAGTTAGAGGTTTTGAAATAATATTTGCACTAATTTTAAGGAATTTAGCTGCAATACCATCCAAGCCAGTTGATTTTCTCGTTTCAAGCTGTTTGAGTTGTTTTGAAACAAAGTCTTCAGAAATGTGAGGTATATTGAATATTTCCTTGTCGGGCATTTGCTCATGAACATAAGACCGTATTGTTGACTTATCACCATGTGCTAGAACATTTGTATTGTGCTCAGGTGCTTTTTTGAATACGTTTGTAAAATGCGTATTAAATATTTCTGCAGCTTGTTTTGCATCTGTAATAAAGTCGCCGTTATCATCATGAATGCACAGAGTGTTTTTTTTTTTTTTTTTTTTTTTTTGTTTTTCCAGATACTTCTTTTAGATGTTTCCACAATACACTGGGGTTTTGTTTATTTTCACTGATAGATTTTAGGTAAAAGGATTTTTTTGCTTTCTTGATGAGATACTTCGTCTTATTGCGCCAGAACCTGTACTGATTCATTTTCTTCTGAGATTTGGCCTTATCCCTTTGTTTTGTTGCGTATGATATTTCTTCATCATACCATTCAGGAAGATTGGTGTGCTTAACACGTTTTTGTTTCAAGGGAGCAACAATATCCAACACATTGGTAAACATTTTATTGAAACAATCTAAAGAATCATCAACGTCATCATAAATTTCAATTATTGACCATGGTTGCTCATTCAAATCTTACTTAACAGAAAGATGCCAAAAGGTTTCAGTCTCAGGGAAATTATCCTCAACTGAATTTATTAAGTCTGGAGTTCCTCAAGGCTCAGTATTAGGACCTATCCTGTTCATTTTGTATATTAACGACCTACCAATGCACCTTCATGTCTCTTCAACTGACATGTTTGCTGATGATACCACTATAAGCTGTTTTGGTCATAATGCAACAGAAGTTATTTCCCTACTTCAAGACAGTCTCACTACTATAGAAAATTGGTGTCAAAGAAACTCTATGCTTCCTAATCCAGAAAAGACTAAAGCAATGACTATATCACCAACAACTCAAGTATTCAGTCAGCAAACTACTAACCTAGTCCTTTGCAACCCCTGCGAAATGAGGTTCATGAAATCATGCACTTTTCATGCCAAACATGAATTATTCATGAACTGACCTTAAACAGTTCCTGATTCCTGTTCATGAACGTTTGGAGATGAACTATCCCTGAAACAGGTTCATGAATAGTTCATGGATAAATGAAGAATGAAGACAACAAGTCATAAAATCTTCCAAGTTTGAATGAACTGATTAAGAACTGTTGATGAATCCAATAAAGTTCTTGATTGGTTCATAAGATGTCCGTATTGTGCAATAAGAACTCATTAAGAACTCCTAAAGAATCTGGTGCAGTTTGAAAAAAAACATGAAATGATCATGAATTAATCACGGATTGTTTAAATGAACTGATAAAGAACTGTTTATGAATCCGATGAAGTTCTTAATAAGCTCATAAGGTGTCCATATTGAGCATAAAGAACTCATTAAGAACTCCTAAAGAATCTGGTACAATTTGAAAAAAACATGAACTGATCATGAATTAATAATGGATTATTTCACTTCTTAAAATCACTAACATGTCACTAACATGTCCATAGTTTGAATAACCAATTACCAAATGACAAAATTTTGGTGTAGTCCAATTTAATGAAAGCTGTTGCAGACTACAAAATGGATGTTGAAAAAGATGGGATTTTGGTTCAATATAGCATGGAAAATATTGAGACAAAAGAAGGAAATGCTGATAATCAGCATTTTCTTCTTTTGCCTTAATGTTTTCCCAAGTCTTTTATATTAGGGACGTGAAAATCAGGTCTTGTTTGGGAAAGTGATAAAGAAATGATTAAGAACTGAATTAAAAATGGATTGTTACATTTCTTAAAAAAGGTACATTATAATATTTCAGAAGTGACTATTAAGGACTGATAAATAATCAGACCCAGTTTTGTAAATATTCTTAATGTGTCCATTTTGAAAAAAATGAACTAATCATGAATTGATAAAGGATTGTTACAGTTCTTAAAATGCTCTTAAAACGTTCATGATCGCCCAGTCTAATTTATGTTCCAGTCTATGACATGTGCTTTAGAAAATAATGGAGGGAATTTTGCTTGTCTGACTATTTTTCAAGAATTTTGTTTTTGAGCAGAATTATCATATATATTGTTAGTTATTATCAAGTGATTAAGGATCTTACTAAATGATAGAACCAAGGAAGGCAACATTGGTAAGTGTTCTTTAGACTAAATATAACAAATTCAAATGTTCATTTTTACCATTCCCCACCCACATAATTATCCTGTAAAATGAATATTATCATTTTGCTTCTATAAATAGGAATCATTGATTTTTAATGGCCTGTTACTTATCACAGTTCTGAAACTACGGGCGGCACGAAATTCCCAAATCTACCCAAATCTACCCAAATCTTACCCAAATCTACCCAAATCTACCCAAATCTACCCAAATCTAACCCAAATCTACCCAAATCTAACCATATCTTACCCAAATCAAGCAAACTGTTCGATATATTTCAGTTTTTTAGTTACAGAAAAAAGGAAAACAAATGTTTCTTAACAATAATATCGTTGGTGTTAAAGCAAAACGTGATCAGTTTCTCAACATTTTGATTTTTAGATATTCGCTAAGGTCTCTTTAAGCGTGACAGGTCAGAGTGTTAAGGACATATTTCCGTATTGTGGCCCCAGATCTATTATGTGTCATGCACGGATCCTGATTTTTTCCCTATGTTTTCTGGGTGGCCGACTGCCTTAGCGCAAGAAAAACACAAATTCTCAAATTCGAGGGAAGCGCAACCTTGGATCCACGTATTGGTGTAAATTATAAAAGCTGTGACAAATTACTCTAATACAGGTTGAGACGTTTGTGATATCAGCGTTACAACAGTTAATCCGATGATTGTCAGAATATTTTAACCCTTTTCCCAAAAGAACCCAGTTTTATGTGCCTTACAGAAAACAATAACAACAACAAAAGAGACAAACTTTGAGGCAAGAGGCGAAAATGCTGATAACCGGCATTTTCATATTTTGCCTCAATATTGTCTTAGTTATAATATTGTACATAAATCTTTCTTCATCTATTTAGATCTTCAATTTGTTGTTGAAAGACAGAAAAGTTAAAGCAATAGAATAGCAATGGAATGGTGGTTAGAAATGCATACGGCAGGCCTACACTCTTCACAAAGAAAGGCCTCGGCAAGAGACAACGACCGATCAAGGGATACAAATGAACGTAATACAACAAAAATGCGATTGATCAATACACAAAATAAAAAAAAAATCGGCAGACAAAGTAAGAATTCCTACTTTGCTCAGGACAATTCTAGAAATGTAATAGATCTAGATCTAATCCCACAATAATTTAATTAAATGCGAAAAAATTTATTTCCACAAATACGGACCATATAATCATATAAATTTCGGGAATACGTTCGAAATAATCTGATTAGATTTGGGTAGATTTGGGTAAGATTCGGGTAGATTTGGGTTAGATTTGGGTAGATTTGGGTAAGATTTGGGTAGATTTGGGTAGATTTGGGTAAGATTTGGGTAGATTTGGGTAGATTTGGGAGTTTCGTGCTGCCGGAAACTACTTGTTCTACTCAAAGTTTTTCTAGTTTTGTTCTGTCAGCAACATATTTGTACAAATTGTTTTGTATGTATTTTTATATGACCTTGACATGTTTTTAAAAAAGAAGTTAATGAACTGATCTTGTTGAGTTCATGAATTTTTGTCTTTAAAGAGTTCATGAACATTTCATGATTTTTTAAAAGAAAATAATTTCGTTTCTGGGATAGTTCATGAACCTTTATTCTCATGAACTGTCAAAGAATTGTTTCTAACAGAATTCCATTTGTCTCATTTGCACTTCACTTCTTGGACATGAACAGTTCATGAACTCATGTTCATGAAAAACACCTAAACAGTTCTTGTTTGAGAGTTCTTTACAAGTTCATGAACAGTTCATTATCTTATCACAGATTCTCAAGAAAGAACTAATCAAGAATTTTTCATGGATAAGAGTTCATGAATTGTTCATGTTCAAGATGTGAAGTGCAAATGAGACAATAGATTTCTATTTGAAAAAATCCTTGAATGGTTCATAAGAAGAAAAGTTCATGAACTGTCCATGAAAAGAAGAAAAAATATTTTCCTTAAAAAAGTTCAAGAAATGCTCATGAACTGTTTAAAGACAAAAATTCATGAATTCAACTAGGCCAGTTCATGAACTCAGATTTTAAGAACTGATCAAGAATTGTCTCATTTGCAGTTCATGGGCTAGTTAAGAACTTTTCATGGTCAAATGGAAATGAATTACCCATGAATTGTTCATGGGTAATTCATGAACAGTACCTCTTCATTTCGCAGGGGAACCAAGTTATTGATTTCACAGAAAGTGAAAAACTTTTAGGTGTCAATGTAGACAGCAAGCTCAACTGGAAATCTCAAGTTGAAAAAGTACTTAAAAAGTGTAATTCTTTATTGTACCTTCTCCTTAGGATTCGAAGTTTTTTAGACATTCATACACGCAAACTATTTTATAATGCATACATTCTCCCTCACATTGATTATTGCTGTACTATATGGGGAAATTGTAATGAGAACCTCTCAAATTCAATGTATAAATTCCAAAAAAGAGCAGCACGAATAATTCTAGATAAGAATTATGAAACCCCAAGTGAGGAACTGTTTAGTGATTTAAAATGGATGAAATTTGAAGAGCGTGTACTATACAAAAAAGCGATTCTAGTCTATAAGTCTATCAACAATAAATTGCCTGATTACATGTCTTCACTTTTAAAAGAAAGTAATAAGCCAAATCTTATGTCTTACACTAATAGAACTCTTGAAATACCCAAACCTAGAATAGAATTCTATAGAAAATCTTTCACCTATTCTGGTCCAAAATTATGGAATCAGATCCCCATCTCGGTAAGAGAAAGTGAAAATGTTCAAAAGTTCAAATCTGCGTACTTAGCATGGTGGTATTCTAGTGGAAAAAACATGCCTGTACATACATGAATAACAATTGAAATTTATCATATCGTCGGAAGTGTAGGCATATGTTGTAACTACAGATTTGATTAGCTGTTGTTACAATGTTTTCCAATACAGCCGACAATATGTGATTTGTTCAGTAATCTTCTTTTAAGAATCTGAACTTTGTATTTTCATTGTAATTATTACTATTTTCTACATTCAAATTGTTATCCTATATACATTACGCTACAATATGAATGATGTACAGAGGTAATGGCTGAGGAATAAATTGTATTAAATGTCCAATTGCCCCTTGCTAATACTTTCTGTCTATTATAAGAATATGAATTTGTCTCTTTTGTATCCATTTTGTATCCATTTTAAAGGAGAACATGCTGATAACAACTTTTTCTATTACCATTAATTTTATTCTTGTGCTTCAAAACTGGTCTTGTTTGAGAAGAGCTTAATATGGGTAACTTCCACAAAATTGCATAACAGAATTGCATAGATTCTTTTTCTCTTTTGTTGTACATATTTACATTTGTTTTATGCTTTGTCTTGTAAATATTTGTAGAGGCCCACAGGGAAGACTGGGTATTATCCCAACTGTGTAGCCTCGTTAAATAAAGTCTTTATTATTATTATTATTATTATTATTATTATTATTATTATTATTATTATTATTATTATTATTATTATTATTATTATTATTATTATTAAACAAGACCTGGTTTTGACGTCCCTAATAGATAAGGCTAAGGAAAACATTGAAACAAAAGAAGAAACTGCTGATAACCAGCAGTTTCTTCTTATGTTTCAATATTTTCTATGCCATATTTTACACAAATTCTATCTTTAATAACTTCCATTTTGTCATTTTTGGCACTTTTTGAAGTGGATCACCCAAAAATTTTGCCGTTTGGGAAAGGGTTAGAAAGGACTATCATCAACTCTTTCTCAAACAAAGACAATTTCAGACTGTTCATATTGAAGGTAGTTGCAGACGACAATGTTCATTTATTGATGGGGGTATGATTATTGTACGATATATACCAAAGGAAATATTGAGACAAGAGAAGAAAATGTGGCTTTCAGCAGTTACTTCTTTTGCCTCAATGTTTCCCTAAATCCAAGGGACGTCTAAACAGGTATTGTCTTGAAAAGATTTAATATCTGTGTTTAGAATTAGATCTAGTAAATCTTTTTAAAGTGACATTTCACAATGATTTTTACAAAAATTGTTCTTTTATTCTATCTAAAAGAGCATCTTTTCTTATGAAAATTCTGAAAATTTCAAGCCAAAATATTGAACCGTTTACGAGAAATGTATATTTTTGTGCTAAAATTAAACAAATTGTTGTGGACAACAGTTCGGATTTACATAGAAATTGTCATTTTTGTCTCAACTTTAAAGGCGTATTTTTCGCTTATAAATAACAACTTCTAAAAACGGATAGCATTTTTACGCATTAGAATAAACAATCTTTGCATCAAGACATACTTTTAAAAAAATAAAATAAATGTGAAATGTCTTTTTCAACATCCATTTTGTCGTCTGATGCAGCTTTCAAATAGGAACAGTCGAAATTTTTGACGTTTGGGAAAGGGTTAATTAAACGCGATCAGCAATACAGTGTCGGGTTTTAAGGGAGAACACCTATTGATTACTCTTTCTTTACTGGACAGGAGTTACCGTTCCTAAGTAAAAATCCGATACACCTGTCTCACTAGGTGGCGCTTTACAGCAGACGATTAACGGGCGGCGATTACAAACATTCAGCAGACGAGTTTCGTTTTACATGACAGTTGCTTACACACGCAATACACAGCCGTGAAAACGGTGCTGTCGACACGAAAAATGTCGACAAATACGCGAAAAACTGCGAATAAAAAGGACAGCAAGCAACTTTCAGTGACTACTCGATGCGTTGCTATTGTGTTTAAAAAAGTTGATAACTCAAGCGATGTTTCACACGATGTCCCGTTTGATGAAAAACTTCGTGTGGAACTTCATGAGGAATATCGAGAGAAACGAGATCCGGATAAGAAAGCCCACGGTGAGGCCGATCCGGATCATTTTGATGCTAAATCGGTTCTAGAAGAATTCAAATTCAGGAATAAAACGTGCTACTGGAACCCTGCTTTAGTTGACAGTATAAAAAGTCTGGAGTATGTGGGATTTATAGAACCTCTAACCATTCTGGTAAAAGGAGATGACATTCATCTGGAGAATATCAGAACAGCCTGGGGAAGAAGGGTGCTGAAAGATCCAGCATATTACAAGATAGAGAGAATAGGTATAACTTTTTTCTTCACTAGCTGTATCAAGATTTTTGATTTGGTAATGGGTCAACCCTTTCCCAAACTGCAAAGCTGTTTCATGCAATAAAATAAATGCACCAGGTTTGGCAGGAATAGTTCTAAAATCCCCTAACCCTTTCACAAACAGCAAACTTTAAGGTGGTTCAATTTGAAAGCTGCTATGACATATCACAGAAAATATTGGAGGCAGAGGGAGAAAATGCTGGATACCAGCATTTTCTTCCTTTGCCTCAATGTTTTCCAAAGCCCTTTTTGATAGGGACATCAGAACTAGGTCATCTTTGGGAAAGGAATGATTTGTGTAAAGTATACTATAAAGTATAATAGCAAATATTGAGGAAAAAAGGATAAAATGCTGTGTTCCAGAGCTGTCTATACTGGAAATGTCAAAATTAGGTGTTGTTTGGGAAAGGGTTAAAACTATGATTGTATCTGCTGCTTGGTTAGTTTGTACAATTTTTATAGGCCAGGCTCATTAAACAGTTGTCGTAAACCTGTACAAGTTTCAACAAAAAAGTCCCCACTTCTGACTCCAGTTTTTTGTCGTAAACTCGTACAAGTTACGCGGTTCGTAAATATTCGGATCAAGTGCACACAGATTTCACGTCAGGATGACACCACCGACTTTTAAAGGCGCAAATTTATAGAAAGGCAAGCCGGAGCCTTATTAAAAGAAAAGAACAAACAAAGATGTTCTAAGACAACACAAATTTTAATTAAGACTCAAAAGTAATGAGTCTCCAAAAACAAACTACAACTAAATAAAACTATTTACAGTTACAAAAATAAAGTCATGAAAAGAACCAATGAAAACATAGTAATTAAAATACCCAAAATGTAGTTATGAAAATACCCAAAATATGATAAATTCAAGCCAAAGATGTCAATATGCCTAAAACATAATTAACCCATAAAATCCAATTTAATTATCAAAAATACCTAGCAAATTCAGTAAGATGCTCTTTCCCAATAACCAAATAAATTACAAAGTTCCTAAATAGAAAGAGCAAATGTCTCTATGCTGCAGACTCTGACTCAGTTACCAAAATAATCAGAAAATGCCTAAGTCCAAAAATACTAAGAAAATAATTAAATAATTAATTAATAATTATAATACCAAATTTTACAGAGTTTCCTAGCATCCAAATTTCCAGTCACAGAGCAAAGATTATGGAAAATGCAGCACTTTTTATTCTGGCTGATCAGGTTGCTAGAATGTTCCATGAAGTTTGATTGGCTGATAAGCCAAATCCAAACTTCATGCAGATTCCAGCACAAAGCTGTGATTGGTCAGTTGGTCAACCCAATTTTGACAGACAGTGTACTTTACTAATAAGCCACGCCCACAGAAGATGTGTCACCAGGCTTGCACTTTTGCAGAAAATGGGCTAAAATGGACCAGTCTTAAAAAGTAACATTTATGCAATTCCAATCTTTAAAATAATTACATATTTGGAATCTATAGGAAAAATGCATTAAAATAAGCCCAAACTTGGTCACTTTACTCCAAGTATTAAGAAATCTGTATTTTGTGACATTAATTAAATCACTCAGTGAAAGGTCACTGAGTGCATTTAATCTATGAAACAATACACATTTTCAGTGAAACAGTTAAATGCATTCCAGAATAAAGATAAGCTTAGAGAACAATATTGCAGTTAAATGTACTTTCACTATTATACCAGTTAGACTAAGATGCTCCTTTTCTCACAATGTTCAACCACTCAAAGAACATTGTGAGCCAAGTTTCGTCTGCAACTACAAAGTTCACAACTTTTATAACTGCAAAATCACTCCTCATTATCTTCATATATTCTGAAATCCTTTAAATGGACAAGTCTCACAAAAGCTGGTTTTGTAATTACTAAAATAGACAAAATTCTACTCTTCTCTCTAATATGCAGTCACAGGGAAATAAGGGTCAAAGTGACTGTTGGATTAACAACAATGTGATAATCACCAATTAATTGATAAACAGTTACTTTAAATATACCTGGGAATACACTACTCTTGCAAATTACAGTAGGACATCAATCCTAGTGTATTTGCTTGTTTATGCAGTCAGACTATGGTGTATTGCAAATCATTCCCAGACAACTTTAATCAATACACAAAACAATATACAGTTAAAACAGGATAAAACAAGGAAAGGGATTATGGTCAAGGCAAGGGTTATAAGAGTCTGGTACAATTCCAGTGACTCAGGCCACCTGCAGTTAAGCAATTTTGTCATCTTTAGGGATCAAAAACATGACCACAGCTGCAATTATGTAATAGCCACATTGTACAAGCAGTCAGTGAGGGCAGTTCTGCCAAGTTCTCTAACTGTTATGTAACATTATAGCATGAAAGCAATGATGACAGATCCACAAAGTGTCAAGAAATTCTTTGATTTGGATCAGTCTTAACCCTTCCCTAAAAGAGCCTTTTTCCTTCATACAATAAAAATCCAGGTTTACAACACGGCTCCCCTCACGGGAAAGAATGGATCTTACACAAGAGACATTCAATTCCGCCCCGGAATTTCAAAAGCACAAACTCTTGAAACCAAGGAACAGAGTTGGATGTCTTAAAACCCGAACAACAAAATACACATAAACATAATTTGTATGAAACATACATAGAACAAAACAGGATAAAACAGTACTAGTTTGACAAAGTCAATATATTCATCTCTTCAGATAGACTTGGCACATGGCAGCCACTAAATTCTCTCAATTCCATCTGGAAAAGCAAGATCTCAGAAATGGCCATGCCCAATCAACGTAAATTTGTAGTTTACTGCTAACTTCTACAGCATATGAACTGTAAAGTAAACAACACAAATGTAATACATTGTTTTAATTAAAAGCTGCCATCTTTATCAATGTGCAGCATAAAAAGGTCAAATAAGCATCAAAATAAAAACATAAAATAACACTCTCAAGAAACAAACCATTAACCTACATATTTTTGAAAATTATCAGACTGGTGAAATAGTAATTGCGTGAATATTGCAAATTCTGCACATTTGGGCATCACAGAAAATAACACTTTCTTACATTAATAATGATAACTCATTTACTGATAAATATATCAAAACCAAAAGGTGTAGAGATATTTATGCAAATGAATCATGTTGTAATATTCAAGAATATCAAAATCACTGATAGGATATTACATTGTTACACAGCACATAGCTTCGTCGATGTACTATGAATGTAACCATGTAAGATCCATGCAGTGCAGAAGCAAAAACTTTTCCATACAAAATATTGCACATATTACTATCTGGATAAAGATAAGTGTTCAATCTCTACATACAAGTAGACAGTAAAAGATATTGTTGAAACGATTATCCGTAGCGTACATGGACCTATCACGATACCCCAATGATTCCTCCGCAAACGAACATGGACCTATCATACCCAATATCATCAATGTATCTCCGCAAACCACATCAGAGTTCATACATCAAAATGCAACATTCAGCTTGGCACAGTTTTTAATTTGCCACCAGTATGACATACTCTAAATAAAAATGACATTAATCATCACTATTTAACCAAAAACGGGATGATTATCTGGAGCACACCTCCGATCAACCAATTCCCCATATCTCTTAAAATGTGATTACCCGGAACACACATAGGACATAGGCCTAACACATTGAAATATAAACCCATTCGGAAAAGGGTTAATCACTGTATGCTGAAAACTAAATTTCACTACATTACACTACACATTTCTGCTTCTCATTTTTTCTCTATACTTTTAAAACACAAACAACAATATACTCAGAATTTAAAACACTTGTTATATGAATTCAACACACTTTGAATTTCTAATTCTAATGTGAACCTTCTTCTTTCTGTACATCGGTTTTACTCTTTTCCTTGTCCGGACATACAGAGAATATATGTCCTTTCTTGTTACATGAATAGCAGGTCTTCAATCGTCCTCCCCTAGCTTTCTTAGGCATTCTTCCCTTTGAGCTATTATCAGCCACTGTAGCGAGTTGGTTGGTGAAGGAAATCCGCATTTGTCGCAATCGGGAATTCAAAGTCTCCTCCGTAACAGTCCTGCTTACGTTTATCCTATTGATGCCACTGGCTTTTGTGATGAATTGTCGGCACGCCTCGTGCCAAGTAATCATTTCTACAGCTTCTGACAGATTTTTCGGCTTTTTGGTCAGCACTTCGTATGCTAAAGTTGGATCCTGGAGTCCTTTTAACAAGTTTTCCACAGATAGGTCTCGAAAAATGGTTGTTCCCTCCATACCTGGATAAGCTCTGACCATTAACTGTTGGACCCTAGCACTATATTCCTGAATGCTCTCCTTTGAGCCTTTCCTAATGTTATAAAGGTTGAACCTGTGGGTTTCTGGGAGAATACACTGTCCAAAACGCTGTGTAAAAGCACTAATAATCTGGTCCGTATCATAGCAAGTTTCAGGTCCTAAGCTTGATAGGTAAATTAAGGCTTCACCCTTTAAAGCAAAAATCAAATGTTCCCTTAATGTTTGGTCTGACCATCCATACACCTTTTTCATGAAATTCAACTGCATCAAAAATGGTTCCCAGGTGTCAGGCTTTCCTTCAAATACAGGTGGTTTTGGTATAAATTCATTATTTTCTGTTGGTTGGTCATAGTAGCTGGGACCTTGTTCACGAAAGTTCAATAATTCAAACCTGTCCCAAGATTGTTCTGAACGATGATTTTTGATATCCTCCGAGGCCATTATACTGTCACACTGGCCGAAAAGTTCCTTATACTATCTTCTTGTATTAGAACACTATGTCACTTCTTCTTTATGAACGTTTCACACTTTGAAATTCACTTTTGTGACTTTATGGAAACTTGGAAATTCCAAATGTGAAAATAATTGGTAACAATAAATTTATCAAAACATATGTGCTCCTTATGCAGAACACAATTTTTCTTATTTGACAAAAATGAATTACATTGGTAACAATTCAATGAGTCCACTAAATTAATTTCTAAATGACCCAGAAATGTCAGATTAGTACAAATTACATAAGTAGAAAACTATCCAACTACAGCCAAAAAGTATAGAAATGCAGTCACAAAGTCAGTACTCCTACTTTGATGAGCTCTCTGAATTTGTGTCTGCTTATATACTATACTAAGGTGAAGATTTCAGTGCTCCGAATTGCTGAGCTCTCTGAGACCTATCACAAATTTAATAAAAGAACTGCTTAGCCAAACATTTCAATTTTGAAGACTGTTGATAATCAAGTCTAAAATGGTTTGACTGGCAATTCCTATGAATTCAACAATAAACAATCTGACAGTTCCTTATCAATAATCCTACAGTTATAATTTACATCGAACAAAAAATTATTGAATAAAAAACTGTATTCTCAAAAATCTTGAAAATTCCCCAATGAGAAAATTTTATACCAAAAATTAACTCAAAAATTCAAATTGCAAAAACAGACTTCCAAAAATCTGTAAATTTCAAAAATAGCAAAACCAAAAATAACTGCTAATTTCTAACTTGAAAAAAAAATGTGCTGTGCACTAAATCCTTGCAAAGGAATCCAATTTGTCTAAATCATACGAATTAAACAATCTGGATCCGCACTTCTGACGCCATTTTTTTTGTCGTGAAGTCGGACCAGTTTCAACAAACAAAATGCCCACTTCTGAGACCAGTTTTTTGTCGTAAACTCGTACAAGTTACGCGGTTCGTAATATTCTGATCAAGTGCACACAGATTACACGTCAGGATGACACCACCGACTTTTAAAGGCGCAAATTTATAGAAGGCAAGCCGGAGCCTTATTAAAAGAAAAGAACAAGCAAAGATGTTCTAAGACAACACAAATTTTAATCAAAGGCTCAAATATAATGAGTCTCCAAAAACAAACTACAACTAAATAAAACTATTTACAGTTACAAAAATAAAGTCATGAAAAGAACCAATGAAAACATAGTAATTAAAATACCCAAAATGTAGTTATGAAAATACCCAAAATATGATAAATTCAAGCCAAAGATGTCAATATGCCTAAAACATAATTAACCCATAAAATCCAATTTAATTATCAAAAATACCTAGCAAATTCAGTAAGATGCTCTTTCCCAATAACCAAATAAATTACAAAGTTCCTAAATAGAAAGAGCAAATGTCTCTATGCTGCAGACTCTGACTCAGTTACCAAAATAATCAGAAAATGCCTAAGTCCAAAAATACTAAGAAAATAATTAAATAATTAATTAATAATTATAATACCAAATTTTACAGAGTTTCCTAGCATCCAAATTTCCAGTCACAGAGCAAAGATTATGGAAAATGCAGCACTTTTTATTCTGGCTGATCAGGTTGCTAGAATGTTCCATGAAGTTTGATTGGCTGATAAGCCAAATCCAAACTTCATGCAGATTCCAGCACAAAGCTGTGATTGGTCAGTTGGTCAACCCAATTTTGACAGACAGTGTACTTTACTAATAAGCCACGCCCACAGAAGATGTGTCACCAGGCTTGCACTTTTGCAGAAAATGGGCTAAAATGGACCAGTCTTAAAAAGTAACATTTATGCAATTCCAATCTTTAAAATAATTACATATTTGGAATCTATAGGAAAAATGCATTAAAATAAGCCCAAACTTGGTCACTTTACTCCAAGTATTAAGAAATCTGTATTTTGTGACATTAATTAAATCACTCAGTGAAAGGTCACTGAGTGCATTTAATCTATGAAACAATACACATTTTCAGTGAAACAGTTAAATGCATTCCAGAATAAAGATAAGCTTAGAGAACAATATTGCAGTTAAATGTACTTTCACTATTATACCAGTTAGACTAAGATGCTCCTTTTCTCACAATGTTCAACCACTCAAAGAACATTGTGAGCCAAGTTTCGTCTGCAACTACAAAGTTCACAACATTTATAACTGCAAAATCACTCCTCATTATCTTCATATATTCTGAAATCCTTTAAATGGACAAGTCTCACAAAAGCTGGTTTTGTAATTACTAAAATAGACAAAATTCTACTCTTCTCTCTAATATGCAGTCACAGGGAAATAAGGGTCAAAGTGACTGTTGGATTAACAACAATGTGATAATCACCAATTAATTGATAAACAGTTACTTTAAATATACCTGGGAATACACTACTCTTGCAAATTACAGTAGGACATCAATCCTAGTGTATTTGCTTGTTTATGCAGTCAGACTATGGTGTATTGCAAATCATTCCCAGACAACTTTAATCAATACACAAAACAATATACAGTTAAAACAGGATAAAACAAGGAAAGGGATTATGGTCAAGGCAAGGGTTATAAGAGTCTGGTACAATTCCAGTGACTCAGGCCACCTGCAGTTAAGCAATTTTGTCATCTTTAGGGATCAAAAACATGACCACAGCTGCAATTATGTAATAGCCACATTGTACAAGCAGTCAGTGAGGGCAGTTCTGCCAAGTTCTCTAACTGTTATGTAACATTATAGCATGAAAGCAATGATGACAGATCCACAAAGTGTCAAGAAATTCTTTGATTTGGATCAGTCTTAACCCTTCCCTAAAAGAGCCTTTTTCCTTCATACAATAAAAATCCAGGTTTACAACACAGTCAAAAACAATAGTCAATGTTGCCCAAAGGGCATCTTTGACAAATTTTACCCTTTCCTAAAATAAAAAAAAAGACTGGTAAAAATTTTAAGATTTTGCAGATAACAAAACTAAATTTACTAGAACTTACTGGCTGTACAGCATGAATAAACAATGAGGGAAAATGAAAAAAAAAATGCTAGTAATTAGTCAGTATTTTCTTATCTAGATTCTTTTGAAGTTTTAAAAGAAGAACACTTTCCAAATTTATCACCTCTTTTAGGTATAGAAATCAGTGGCGGATCCAGGGGGGTTCGGGGGGTTCAAACGAACCCCCCTCTGTAGCCTGATTCTTTCATTTTCATGCAGAAATTCAGTCATAAGTGTGTAATAATGGTATAACGAACCCCCCTTTTTGTAAAAACGAACCCCCCTCAAAGAAATCCTGGATCCGCCGCTGAGAAATTAGAGACTGCTGGAGAAAGGGTGAAATTATTTCTAGTAATGATCCATTTTTGGCGGAGTGAGGACATTTAAGTCAACCAAAGTAGAATTGGGGTACAACATAGTCATTTCAGAATTCTTTGTAATAAAGGAACCCATTCAGAATTCCTGTGATATTAAAGGGAGTCCACTAATTTCTGTATAAAGAATGATGTAATGCTATCAACACCTATCTATGCAATCATTACACCTACTGTATGGTCAATTTGGCATGGACTATGGTCATTAAAGAGTTAGAAACATCATTCAGATTAACTCCAGGGGGTGTCTGTGACAAAGTTAACTATGTAGTAAAGAAGATGCATGTTCATGTGTACTTTGTGAGTTTGAATCTTAGTTTGAATTCTTCTGAATATATTATTCAATCAGCGAACAAAGTCCATCCTTGTGGAACATTGAAATCAACATGCAAATTCCTTTAACGGTTAACGGTTGATGATACCCCTTTCCCAAACAGCACAATATTAGCCTGATCCGACTCTAAAGGGGTGGCAGACATCATATTTTGTTTTAATCACATTGAAAATTGTGTATATTATAGCACAGGAAATATTGAGTTAAAACAAGAAAATGCTGGTTTTTATCTTTTTCCTCAATGTTTTCCATGGCCCTTTTTTAATAAGGATGTCAAAACCAGGTCTAATTTGGGAAAGGGTTAAACAGTGGGCATTCTAAATTCTTGTTACATTTTTAGACACCATTAATTTATACATAAAGAATGATATAACCCTCTCAACACCTATCTATATAATCATTGCACCTTCTGTCTGGTCATTTTGCCCTGGTGTTTGGTCATTAAACAGTCAAAAAACACTTAGTCTGTGTGCCCTTGAGGGACTTGATACAAGTTGACCAAGGTTACACTGCCATAAAAAATAATCTTGCTCTGCATGCAAATATTTAGTGAAAATTATATCTACAGCAAAAAATATATTGTCACTTTTCAACAACCAACCTTGAACCTTCAGCTTGTTTTAACTCTTTCCCAAACAGCAAGATTTCAGGGTGATCCACTTCAAAAACGGCTACAAATGACAAAATGATTGTTATTAAATATAGGATTTGTGTAAAATATGGCATAGAAAATATTGAGGCAAAAGAAGAAACTGCTGGTTATCAGCAGTTTCTTCTTTTGTTTCAATTTTTTCCCAAGCCTTTTCTACTAGGGACGTCAAAACCAGGTCTTGTTTGGAAAAGGGTTAAGCTGCAGTTACGAGGTTTTTGTTGAAAAGCAGCAATATAATAAATTATGATATTTCAAAAAAAAAATTTGGCAGGTCTTGTTTGTAACCATCTAATTGCATATTTTATGAAATCTGAATGAATTTTTTTAACCCATTCCCAATATAATGAGGCTTTTTTTCGTCCCAAAAGATAGCCTAAAGGTTTTGGAAAATATTGTGGAAAAGGCTTAATTTCTGACATACTGTATTTTTACCTAGAAAGAGAAAAATGCAATGTTTTATCTACTTGAAATTGCTGTCCTTTGCATAGATCTTTGAAATTGGAGCAGCTGCAAATTGTGCTGTTTGGGAAAGAGATTAAACCCTTTCCAATATTTTAGACATAGATCTAGTACAAATTCAAAGGAGTAAAGACATTTCTTAATCTTTACTATCTCTAAAAACTTGGTGAAAAACTTAAAATTGAAAAAATGATGTTTTACAACGCTTCATAAACAATTATGAAATTTTTGTGTACAATGTTTCATAATTTATAGACATGATGGTATAACTCATCGGTTATAAAAGTAGAGTTGTATACAACCACTAAAAACCAAATACATAGTTTTAACATTTACCAAACCATTTATCGTAAGCTATACGAGCGAATTAATGTCCTAATTATTTTATTCCCAAAAGAGGAAGTGTTTGTGTTGGGCCATTTATCAACAACAAGGCGTAAAGTGTTTGTATACAACTACCACTTTATAGCCGATGAGTTATAGCAAAAAGAATTTGAGATATACAACCAGTTGCCCTGCAGCACATTGTATTGTTCAACAGCAGCTATTTTTGGTGTAATTTCAAATGTTCTTTCAATCTTGCAAGTAATTGAGATTGTATAGTACAAAAGACAGATTTGTTTATAAAAGATGACAAGATAAAGTTGTTACACTTGTGTTAACAATTGTTAAATTGTTGTCAAAAATTGCCGAGTTGAAAGCTTTCATTTATGTTTCAGAAACGCTATTACTTGTAAGGGTAATTGGAAAATGTAACTTCAATTTGGTCCTATTTGTGAAAATTGACAGTTAAGTTTCGGGGACTAAATTTTTCCAACCCTTTTAACCCATTCCCAATTAAAAAGGGCTGGTTTTGCCGTCTCCAATTTATAGAGTAGATTTTTAGGAAAGTTCTACTTTTCACATATTCTTCAATTTCGCTTTCTTTTATTACTAAACAAACAAGGATTAATGCAGATTAGATCATTTTGTATGTTTACATAAGGTGTTATTGATATGTTTTAAAGACCATTTAAGCTTTATCTTAGAAAAATAGTCTCTAGCCCTTTCCTGAAGAAAACAGAATTATAGTCTTGTCAATATTCAAAGGAGTTTGTAACAAACAAACAAGATTATGACAAAAGCTTTAAATTTTTATTTGATCAACTGGAATAGAATCATTCAGGGAAAAGTGGAAAATTCTTATTAAATCAGCATTTTCTTTTCTTTCTCGTCTGCAATGTGTTCCAAGCTTAATTAATTGAGTATGTCGAAATAATGGAATTTATGGGAAAGGGTTAAATATAAGCTCTACTTTTCACCTATTCTTCTCTAATTTCCCTTTCCTGTTATGGAGATTAATGCAGATTAGATAATTTTGCGTGTTTACTTAAGGTGTTATTGATATTTTTTACTAGGACCATTAAGTTTTGATTGCTTAAGAAAAGAAGTCTTTTGAAGTTATAGATAAAAATGCTTGCTGTCGTCTGCAACATCTTTGAATTTGTAATGGCCTACTCTAGAATTTCGCTGTCTTGTAATATAAATTATGACATTCGTGAGAAAAGTTGAAAAGTAGAGAATTATCTTTATCTATTCTATTGCCAGATGACAAATTTTTAGACTGGTCCAACTTCAAAGATAATGCAGACAACAATTTCAGGGGTTTCAATAACTTTTTGGCCACCTGGGCCAGAAGCTAAAGTAGGCGGAGGATTTTCTATGTATTTCCTATTAACCCCCTACAAAATTTTCAAAAGTAGCAGGGGGATTGTACTCAATTTTAGTCAAATAGGAGGGGGAAATCCCCACCCCCGCCTCTTAATGAAACCCATGCAATTTAGAGTGAATGAAATATCATACTTTTGTATTTTTTGGTAGGAAACAATTTAGTGGCTTATATGGAAATTGCAAGCTTTCAGTTTCCCAAGCATTTTGTTGGATTTCAAAAGACATCCTTTTATAAGAATTACCATACAGCGATGCCTTTGATGCCTTGTGAAAGCTATTTCTTCATTTCCCACAATCTTTTCTTCACAGGAAAATATTAAATTAACACACTAGTAAATTGTCGTCTGCAACACCGTTGAAATTAGACCAGGATTTTGCAGTCTGGTAAAGGAATAATCCTTTCCCACACAAGACCTGCATTTGACTTCTCTTATTGTAAAGGCTTGGGAAAGCATTGAGGCAAAAGAAGAAAATGCTGACAATCAGCATTTTCTCCTTTTGTCTCAATATTTTCTGAGCTAAATTGAACACAATTAAATTCTCCCTTTATTAATGTCCATTTTGTCATCTGAGTCAGCATTTGAACAGGATCGTCCTAAAATTCCCCGTTGGTTGGTAAAGAGTTAAAAGGGTAAGAAAATTGAAAATTTTGAAGATAATGGCTTGATGATGTATGATGAATTAATAACGGGTTATGACCATTTTAGGGGAGTTGAAATTCAATAAAAAGGAAGTAGAGATTGGTCTTAAATAACTTAATCCAGGAAATAGTAGCTTTGCAGATTTCCATATCAAAAGGTTGTACCTTGGTGCACTAAGTGTGACATGCATTTTCTCCTTTTCCCTCTTTGTTCTTTTTGTCCTTTTTGGGTGCATTTGGTTTCTTTAGTAACAATTTTTCACCTGTTGATCCTATGATCTTGATTAATGAATTTGACACTTTAAGAATTGTGAATATTTTGTTTCGGTTTGATAACCAAATAAAACATGTAAGAAACAGTTGAAATAGTAGACAAATTTCATAAGGTTGGCTAAGTTGACGCTTTCAAATATAAGAAATGTAATGGTCCAATTTAGTCAACAACTTCAAGAGAAGAACATAATAATTGTGTAACTGGAAACATATCATTTGTATGAAATAAAGAAACAGTGGTGGAAAAGGACATTTAAAGACTTGTTTAATCTCCCGATCCTTTTCCTTTGTATTTTCTCTGAACTTTCTCTTTTAATTTCAAAACCAGAATCAGAAAGTGTTTAAATTACAATATTAGGAAAAAGAGTTGAAAAACCACAAGGTGTTTAAGCAAGATTTATTGCTTGAAATAAATCTTTTTAAATTGAATTTTACCAGTTTATGCTTTTCGTGGGTGGGGAGTCAAAACCTCGTAACTCGAGCTTATTCAAGCTGTTGTTACGAGGTTTTGATTCCCCACCAGCGTTTTGCTATTGTGCAATGACCTATTTATCAACAACAAGCTTCAAACTGTGCCACATAAAATTAAGTTTGTCAAGCCTTTGGGTGGATGAGGTCATGGCCTTAGTGCAGTTGGTAGTGCATCTGCCTCTCACGAGAGAGGTCCCACATTTGATCCCCAGCCGCGGTAAATATCCTTTCTGACTTGACAAAATTGTCACGCACCTATCATGAATGGTTTGATAATTGTTTACCTATGTGGGCGAGTAGCTGGAGGCTTGGTTAGGGTGTTGTGGTAGTACTGGTATCAGAAATTACAGGAATCCATGGTTAGGTGCTCCAGTCGCGTGGTATGACCATATCAGTTAAAAACAGTGTTAAATCCCAATAAAACAAATCTTTGGGCTGATGATATTTGATGGACAATTATTTACATGCTAGTTTTCTAGACCCCAGTAATTGTCAAATAATGCCAATAAAAAAGCTGTCAACTTATATGAAAGATGGATAATTTGTGTCATTGAATGATATTGTAGTGAGCTAAGCTGCTTTTGACATGGTCATATTGTCACTTTTCAACAAAAACCTTGTAACTGCAGCTTGTTTTAAGCTGCAGTTACGAGGTTTTTGATGAAAAACGGTGATCAGGAATTTGGTGTGAAAGCGATACTGTCCCAACAGGGCAATCATTTGGTATTCCTCTTTCCCATCAGTATTTCACAGCTGCCTTAGTAAGCAGCTGGGAAGAGCTGTTGCACTGGTACCTGTAATTGCTGCAATTATCCCCATCACCTTTCTTCTGGACTCATCCAAATTGAGAGTAGTTTAACATATAGCTGATATAATTACTCAAATTCAATATAATTACATTGATTTTGTTCAGGGTCTGGATCTCCATTCAATTTTGAACATGATGATGATGAAAGTACATGACATGTCATAATTGGATGAAGAGAATATGAGGTACAGACAAAAGGGTCAGTAATGGCTTTTCAAAATAGCATTCATATTTATTTCCTCGCATAAATTGTTATATGCACTCATTAGTAATGAGAATCCAACACATTCCGTTTGGACTGAGAATAGAAAGCATCTTACTCTCTCATTTAGGTTATTCTGGAGGGTGATGTCTCATTTCAAAACCTTAAAAGATTTAGCACATACTTGTAATCCTCTTTTGATGAAGATTTTATTATCAGGATTGTCTCCAATAAAATAGACTTTATCTTACATGTTGAATTTTACATTTAATTCATTTCCAAACAAGCCCTTGTTGCGATCTTGATCTCTGATTGAATTATTTTTGGAAACTGTGAGCGAGTCCCATTTGCACATTATCTGCATTCGACAAATCTAATCTTTTCTCATTATATTGCAAAGCATTATTTGTAAAGGATTTAAGCAAAGATGTTTTTTGCAGAACAGCTTTCATAATTTAGTGATAAGCCCAGATTCTAGACAGTTTATTATTCTAGAGGTTTAGATATAGATGGGATGGGGTTGATGGCTTTTCCATGTGCTAGACACTACAGAGAAGTAATCAACTTTTCAGGAGATACTATGGCAAAATGTAACGGGAGATGAATTTTCTTTGGTCAGTAAATTATGCAATACGATCCATTTAGACACTCCAGGAAGCCAGTAAATCATTCACGGTATGTTATCTGACAAGCCCTGATAAGCCCTAGCAGTGACCTTTAGCCAGTTCACCAGCAAGTTAACAGATAAATTTTCTCCCCTGTTGTCTGTTTAGGACCGACTGCTTTTCTGAGTACTAAATATTTTCTGGGAATGAATCACGTAACACTTGTTCAAGTAATAAGTTCATAATACTTGTTATTTTATTAAAACATATTACTCCTTTCCCATATCACAAGATCTTAGACCAGTACAAATAATACAAATAATAATCATTGCAGACAAGACAAAGTTAATATTATTGAGAAAACACACACAGAGATAATTATAACACGGTACGGAAACTACAGAGACAGAGCCATTGGCTCTGCCGCTTAAATCCTCTGGGGGGCTTCCGGCCATGTGTGGCTCTGTCTCTGGGGTCGTGATTTTTTGACAAAAACAGGTGAGTGTTCAACTTTGTTGTTCATTTATTTTCTCCTGGTGCTTAAAATCGAAAAACCGGGAATGTCATGCTCCCCTAAGACCATTTATCTGCCTGTTCTAATTCTGTGGGCTTCAAAGTCGGCAGGGTTTTCACAGGATCATTGTCGTCGTGGGTCGACCCTATGTGATTTTTTCTTGTTTACATCATGTATTCATGTACATTTCAACGGTAAATAGCCAATTGCTGCAGCCAAAACATGTGATATACTAATCGAGGGATAATCTCGATCAGACATTGCTTTCCCATGTAACAAAACCTTAGAAATGATTGGCAAACGTAAAGTTTGAGCAATTTCTATCGGTGGCTCTGTCTCTGGCGGCTGGCTCTGTCTCTGGCGGCTGGCTCTGTCTCTGCGTGCTTGGTGAAAAAAAATTAATCTATCGCAAAATTCGTGTCGAAGTAATTTACTCACACACTGCATAGATCATATTGTGTATGGCGAATGGTTCAGTCACCGATTAACCCTTTGCAAAACATCGAACATTCAGCGTTGTTCAATTTCAAAGCTACAATTAAACAATGTCCTTTGAATAATCAAAGATCAGCGTGTCTAACGGGGGAAGAGGGATTTCGATTTAAGTAAATATGTGACTCGGAACCGAACATCCTGTGATAAAGACATCGTACTATCTGGAGACAGCTACTGAACTCTCACGGCCACCGCGCAAAATGTGCCATTATTCGCTTTTATTCAGTGGGAAACATGCTTCTCTTCCAATTTACATGTATTGGAATATACACTATTTCGTCACGGCTCATGATTCTATGTAGTACTGTACTTAAGGCGACAAACTGGGTGTTGACAAAGAAACATTTACACGATGGGTAATCCACGTGATTTGGGGAAAGGTCCACACCGAAAAATTGTCTGTTTCAAGTATATTTTGTTCTATATCTCAGTTTAAACTCTACGTATTTTGACGAGCAATTGCACCATACGCGCCTTTGAGAGGGTCATTCCTGAACCTCTTTATGCAAAGTATTCCATAGTTTTATTAAAATGCAACCAAAAACATTCATTTTGAATGTTTCGAGAAACCATGGGATTTGATGCGGAGTGAGTTAGAACCGGGGAATGTCCCTCTCAATGACGCGCGTGCGGTGCACTTTATCTCGTCAAAATCCGTCGAGTATTAGCTGAGAAAATACACAAAACAGACTTGAAGCAGACGATTTTTCGGTGTGAACGTCAGGGGCCTGTTTCATCAAAACATTTTTAAAAGAAGTAATTTTGACTTAACGATGTCTTAAATATCGGTTAAAACAACAATCGCATAATCCAGGGGCTCGTATTTTCAACGATCTTACGACAAAGTTTTTGTATAAAATGTGTAACAAAACATCTGAGTGCACGAGAAATCAGATTGGACCAATCAGGTTTTTTGTTACAAGTAACTACGCAAAAATTAATCGTACGAGCGTTGATAATACGGGCCCCAGGTCTTGATAAATTGGTGATACGCGTTTCTTGTCCAAAACTTGTCGTAAGTCATCAAAAAATACGTCTTAAAAATGAAACTGGCCCTTGTTTTTTTTCTGTCTTTTTATTTGCACCAGTATATCCGACATCTTTCCATTTAATCCTTCCCAAGCAAGACATTTTCTGGTGCATTGCGAGAAAAGAAAATTGCTCATAACCAGCATTTTCATATTTTTTCTCACAGATTTCAATGATAACTATTACATATTTGATATTTCGGAGCTATGCGCAGATACATACATGTCTCTCTCATGAGAGGAGGGGAGGGGGCGCCCATCTGCATCCTTGCATGTCTGGACATCATTTTGAATTGGAGCAGTCCTAAATAAGAATTCTATGTATCACCTAATGTGATATAATACCCCGCCATTACATTTGTCCGGATAAGTGTTTTTGTCGAAAACAAAGGACAGTGACTCACAAAATAAGAAAGGAATATTTATGCTCCTTTGATACAGAACTTGTCTTTATTGAGATATATCCACCCATGAAATTTCATGATCATAGCTTCGATACTTTCAGAGATATGCTTTGGATAAGTATTTTGTAAACAGACTAAAATTAACCGACAGTTCAAAGCAGAGCCAGCCGCCAGAGACAGAGCCAGCCGCCAGAGACAGAGCCACCGATAGAAATTGCTCAAACTTTACGTTTGCCAATCATTTCTAAGGTTTTGTTACATGGGAAAGCAATGTCTGATCGAGATTATCCCTCGATTAGTATATCACATGTTTTGGCTGCAGCAATTGGCTATTTACCGTTGAAATGTACATGAATACATGATGTAAACAAGAAAAAATCACATAGGGTCGACCCACGACGACAATGATGCTGTGAAAACCCTGCCGACTTTGAAGCCCACAGAATTAGAACAGGCAGATAAATGGTCTTAGGGGAGCATGACATTCCCGGTTTTTCGATTTTAAGCACCAGAAGAAAATAAATGAACAACAAAGTTGAACACTCACCTGTTTTTGTCAAAAAATCACGACCCCAGAGACAGAGCCACACATGGCCGGAAGCCCCCCAGAGGATTTAAGCGGCAGAGCCAATGGCTCTGTCTCTGTAGTTTCCGTACCGTGATAAATTTGAAAAATATCTATGGAAAAGGATAAAAGTCTGGTTACACTCAAACACCCCCCCCCCCCCCCCCCCCCATTCTGTGTGTTTCCTGGGGATAATTGCTCTTTAGAGAACATAAAAAACAAGGTTTCTTTGGGAAAGGTTTAACCCATTATCAGACGACAATTTTTGAACTGTTCCAAATTCAAAGGTTATGCAGACGACAATTTCAAGTGAATATAATTTAACATTTATTGGTCTTTCGGGGTAGAAAACTTTTTGGGAAATGAAGAAATTGCTTGTCACAAGCAATTTCTTCATTTTCCACAATGTTTTCTAAAGCTTTTATCCTGAAGTGCATCAAAAAGCGTCAATGTTTGGAAATGGGTTAAATACATGTATGTGTTTATACAAGCCATGGAAAGATAATTGTAACATGCATACATATATAAAATAATGAACACTTTCCCAAACCACCCAAACTGGGGCCTGTTTCATCAAAACATTTAATTACCGAGATCTTAAATATCGGTTATAACAACAACCGCATAACGCAGGTCTTGGTAGATTGGTGATACGCGTTTCTTGCCATAGATTTTTCGTTAAGACATCGGTAAGACAAAAATACGTCTTAAATGTTTTGATGAAACTGGGGCCTGGACTCCTCCATTATCATCATTGTTGCACGTAATCGTGCCTGTGTAGCTTGCAATGTGGCCATAGATCTTTTATAACAGCATGGAAACTGTTGAAATATAACAAGAAACTTCATTCTTTTAAAGTGAAACCATTCTTAAATATTTCAATACAATTGAATGCCAACTCTTATCTTGTTCTTGGAAAAGTGTTATCAGACAAAAAATATTGTATAATACCATAATAATTATTATTGTCATTTCTATTTGCATTTTGGGTGTAAGCAAAAGTTTAACCTTTTCCCGAAACAACAAAATTTCCAATGTTCCAAATTGAAACCTGTCCCAGACGAAAATACTGAAAGAATTTTTACTTAATTAAAATGGGATCTCTGTGTATAGACCAGCAAGATTAACCCGGGACATCTGCATATCGTCGTTGTAAATGCAAAACCTCGTATCTTGTTTTTGGAAGATTTAAAAGAGGGAGGAAAGAAGTGTAATAAAGTTTCCCAAGCTGAAAGGATTTACTTGAAATGGACATATCAGTTCACAAAAATTAATAATGTGCTATTTATACTGATCAGTATAAATATCCCAAAACCTGCAAGAATTGTCTTAACTGGGCACACAAGGTTTTACTTTGAATATCGCAAAAATCGACTTACTGATCTGGTCCTTTGAAGACGGATACAAGTATATTCTTGCAACACACACTTAACAATATAACGGTTTGAAATCTTGAATGAATATTTCTTATTCAGAACTTCTTCGTAAGAAGTTTCAAATAGCAGTTCTACACTTTTTGCAAAGTCATTCTCAAACCAGCTGATCTTTTTCCATTCTGCATAGGTGAAGTGGGACCTATGATCAATTAAGAGTTGGGATGTCCTCTTCGCTTAAGGTTAATCCGTCAAATAATATTCCAGCTCTGAGTATCTTAGTCTTTGCTATTAATTTGTAAAGCTCGAAATTCAATGAAGATGGTACAATACATTTGTTGTCAGTTATAATATCTTTTTCGATTGTGTTCAGTAGCGCCTTACAGTACATCCTCTTTCTTTAGGGTGGTTGCACAGATATTGAAGTAATCCTAGAAACGTAGGGCAATCTTTTCCAAGGAACGATCTTGAGCCTCCTTGAAAAGCTCTTATTCACCATACAACGTTTTTCCTTTTTAAATTGTTACCAATCTTTGACAAATATGCATAAATGTCATCTATTTCAATCAGATTATCACCAGTCGATACATCATGTCGAATTTGGAAGAGATCGCGAAATTTCATGATATGGTTGCATTGTTGGTTACCTGAAAAAATAATTAAGATCTGTATTCGCAATTTCTTTTGTGTGAGACAAAATGTTTTAGAAACCAATTCAGACGAGGTTATTTGCTATGAAAATATTGTAGAATTTCTTATGTACTGTATTGTTACAATTTCATGTCATAAGCTGGTCAAATCTTTAAAGAGTTTAGACTACAAAACGACTGCCAAGAAAAAAAAAGATATGTTTATGAAACACGAGTAAAACAATATGCCCCCTCCCCTATCTTTCGATATTTGGGCATGACAAGGAAAATGTACAGGTTTACGGTCTTACTTTAGAAAATATTGAGTGAAAATGAGAAATCAGCAATTTCTTCTATTCCTTCACTGATTCAAAAAACATTTTTACCATGGACGTTTAAGCAAAGTATTACGGATTTCATTTGACCTGACACTGACCTTTACTAAAAATGTATTTATATTTCGCATTTAGCGTAAAATTTTCAAATAGACTTGTATCATAGTACACAGATATAACAGGTGCACAAGAAAGTATTACTGAATTGTTAATTTAAAAAAGCCCCGGCGTGCAATTTATGATAATAAAATCTAAAGCTGCGCCATGTGAAATGAAATCTGCAATATTGTTTGACGATATAATTAAAGGCTGTACAAGTCTTAGAATTGAGAGAATGATATCGAATTTGACATGTTTTAATGTATTTATTTGAATCATTCAATGTTTTAAAATTTTTCGTTTTTAAAATGCTTTAAGCTTTATGTTTTGCTGTTTGGGGTCCGTCAATGTAACCATAACAAGGCTGATTTACATCTTTTGCACATGTTTTGCATATACATGTACTAGAAATCAAGATGCAGTGCACAAAACGGATACTTGGAATCAGAATTTCCCTCTTTTGTCTCATTGTTTACTTGGCATAAGCATTTATGCATCCTTTGCCTTAATGTATTCTAATAGTTTTTTCTATTATTGGCGACAAAAACATTAAATTTGTGAAAAATTTATAACAATTTTCTAAACATGCTACATTGTGAGAATTAGACTGTTTCAATTTGAAAGTTATGGCAGACGACAAACTGGATGTTGACAAAAATAAGATTTGTGTAAGGAAGAGCACAGGAGATATTGAGGCAAAAGGGAAAACATGGTATCAGCATTTGTTTTTTTTTTTTT
Organism: Fragum sueziense; assembly: GCA_963680895.1. NCBI lineage: Eukaryota > Metazoa > Mollusca > Bivalvia > Cardiida > Cardiidae > Fragum > Fragum sueziense. The sequence goes on from OY804592.1 coordinate 51,351,013, forward strand.
TTTTTTTTTTTTTTTTTTTGTTTCGATGTTTTTAAATGTGGTTCTGTTAGGAAATCTGAACTTGGAAAAGGCCCTTTGTATGTACGCACATATTGATGCTTTTTGGCGCCACACAAAAGTAAAGATAAGGGAAACTGTGAGAAAAAATGAAGTAATTACTTGTGACAAGCAATTCCTTCATTTCCCACAAAGTTTTTTACCCAAAAATACCCAAAAAGTAGGTTTGTATCCACTCTGCAACAACTTTTATTTCACAAGTGTTACATTTTGTTGTTTGGGAAAAGGTGAAAAGAAATAGATTTTTTCCTTTTTTCTTTACAGTTTTTCAGAGTTTTAATTGAACATGATTATTGAAACTGTTGTACGAATAGTTCCACCTTTGTTTAACCCTTTCGCAAACGAATCCTGGTTTTATTGCTGCTAACAGAATACTTTGGATTTAATGACACAAAAGAAGAGAATGCTGATAATCAGCATGTTTTCCTTTTGCCATAATACGTATTTTCCTCCCAACCCTTTCTAAAACAAGACCAGGTTTTGACGTTCCTAGTAGAAATGACATGGGAAAACATTGAGGCAAAAGAAGAAAATGCTGATAATCAGCATTTTCTGATTTTGCCTCAATATTTTCTGAGCTACACTGTATTCAGGCCCTTATTTTATTAACATCTATGTTGTTGTTGACAGTAGCCTTCAGACCAGAGCAGTTAATTTTTTTGTTGTTTTGGAAAGTGTTAAAATTGTTCACATATCCATTTCCATCTACTCTAAGGGCTGCTCTGCCGGTTCAATTATCGTGAGCTATACATAAGTCTAAACTTTTGTGGTGTTTACAATTATAAGAAGTGTTGAGAGAAAAGAAGAAACTTCTGTAAATGTACATTTTCTCCTTTTTTTCACAATATCTTTAATGTAATAACATACGCATACAAACATTAAGCGACATTATTACACTAATTTTGTCGTCTGCAAAGTCAATTTCAGTTTTCCAAGCGCACAAACCAAACTGTTGTAGTTAGTGAGATATTGTATCTCAAATTTCCTTTATGCATTTTCTTTTTTCGTATTTCCCACTAAATGTATATAGATAATAGTCTGTAAGATAACAGCAATTTCGTTACTCTCATTTGTATTTTGTAAACATGATTATTTTGTATAATGGGCTAAAGGCCTTGAATACTATGATTAAAGAATTTGAATTTAAACTCCTAAACAAGGGGTCCAACGTACACAAGTTTTTGTGGTCAAAAAGATCGGCAGTGGACAAAGATGGCGGCTAAATGATTGAATTTGTGTCGATTTTGGGGACAAAAACTGAAAGTAAGTACGTTTCTTGGCTTTGATATACCATGTCACCTAGCCGAGGATGTGGAGACAGTATTCACGCTCCTAGGGAAATAGGCCTTAACTTCTGACATGTTCTCAAACTCCATTGATGCTCGAAGTAATGCGAAGCTTGAGGCGGCAACAAAATCCGAAACTGATTTTGACCTGTATAAAATCGCCATTTGCATTACAAATGCGATGAAATGAGACCAACCCTCGCTGTCTACACCATTTAAACAATAAGCCCAACAATCTGATCGCACTTTTAACGTATGCAACACCTCGCATTCACGAAAAAACCATATGTAAGCTGTCTAAGGTGGACTGTGGCCAACTGTACGGAAATAATGTCGCCACCATGTCAAATCTAACGATCCCTTGTCAAATTTCGAATTGTGTTTCCCAAAGGTTTTGTTTTGAAATCCTTTCACATACCTGAAACAGGATACCCAAACCCCACAAATGGTTTTATTTTACCCTCAAAATGAATCTTGTACCCCTCGTTTTTGTAGACAGCCTACTTTGTCTCTTAAAGAGGGGGTGCAAGCATCCTGTAAAATAAGCATTTGTACCCCCAGATTTAAGAATCAATGGGAACACTGCTGAAAAGTATTAAAGAACGATGTTTTTGGAACCACGAATTCTCTTTGAGAATGAAGTGATGTTAAAAATATTTATAAATCATTTATAGTCTAGATCTATGTTTAGTAGGTTTCAGTCAGGCTTCAGTAAGAATGTGACTGGATCTACTGCCACTGCGTGACTTAATAATTCCCTTTGATAAGATGTAAACATATCGAGGAAAAGGAATAAGACGGTATCAAAAATTTTCTTCCTTTTCGTCAATATTTTCTAATTGTTCAACACTTGGTTGTATGTATCATTCATTGTTTGGGAAATGGTTATATTAATCATTGTCATCATTATAATGCCGTTGTTTGAATAAATCTTGTTTATATTTTTCAGGTGATGTTAATCTTCCATGGCAGACACTTGACCGTAGCAGAAAGATCAGTATCCCGGTCTTGATGAATTCCGAGAAATAACTGGCATAACTGTCTGAATTCACCGAGACGGCATACCAGAAATATTACCTGAAGTCACAAATTAACATTTTTATGCATGTTTTTTTCAAGAACTCTGTAAACACACTGTAAAGATGGATGCTATTGATTTATGAAGTTTGACACAAGATGATGAAAACCACAGTCAAGCTTCAAGATATTTTCATGGATGATGGTTCCCAGTCTTGCAATGCTAATGACCAGACCTACAGCTTTTAAAGAAGTTTATGTTAAATTAAAGTAGTAAGGAAATGAGAATTGTGTGTGTGTAAACTACATAGTTTACACATTTAAGATAACAATAAAACAATTCCGGTTGTTTTCCGATGCCTAGTTTTGGAGAAATTAAGTCCCAAAGTTGTGATAATTTACCTGTAAAATTTTCCGATATTCAGAATTCCTCTAACAGTCGCTTAACTACGATAGGTATGCGTGACGTCACCAAATGGAGTTAAAATGGCTAATGGCTACCGATGGTCACGGTTTTACATGTTATGACACCGCGTCTAATTATTTTGAAGAAAACATAGAATTTGACACACCATTCAGCTCAAGAATTTTTTGTAAAGATTTGTGAGACGAATAAAAACGAAATAACAGAGGTAGTTTTGGAAAATACACAACTTGTATTAGTATTACCACTCGCAAAATCGCAAAATTATAGCGATAAAAATCGTCAAGAGACAAGCGTTTTTTAAAGAAAAGAAAATCAACATTCAGCCGATCGTGTGACTGCCACACGTCAATAATCACATTTACAATGAGATTAACACATCGACGCGTGTCACATGATAATGGCAATTACTCATATTGACAAGTTGTAATAATCCAGTTTAATTGACGATTGGGCGTGTCAGGTGGTTAAGAAAGATTCCGATTGGATATTTGGTATAATATGTGAAAGTAGGCGTGGCAATTTGAATTAACTAGATTCGGCACGACGTATGAAAAGCGATCGATTTGTCTAAAAAGCATAATTTCATTTTGTTTTCTTTGATATTTGATTGGCAGAGATAAGCTAAATTACGGTTATATGAAATGTTATCTGTCGATGATTGATGTAAATTCCAGTTTTTTTTTTTGGGGGGGGGGGGGGGGATTAAAATATTAGACCAGTCGCTGTTTTCGTTGATGCATTCGAAATTTGAAAAAATAGATGAAAAAGATTCGGAAACTCTACATTCATTGGGCTCTATTTAACATTATAGGGAAAATACGGCTAGAAAAGAAATATTTTCTGAGCTATATTGCACATTGCACAAGAAAATTTATTTTGTTGTCAGCGACAGCTTTCAAAGTAGAACAGTCTAAATATTTGCCATTTCTTCTTTTCCCGGAATGTTTCTCTCCTGTAACAAGGATCTACGCGTATTTTAATTTTGATTACCGAAACTTGATCATATTCTGCAGATTTCAAATTTTAGAAATATTACACTCCATTGTTAGGGGAAATGCTTGGTGAAATGGTTTAACCATAAAATCTAAAAATTACTTTTTTGAAAATGATCATCACCTCACTAAGCCAATCCACTGCAAGATGATAAAAATTTGGTTTTGTCCAAATTCAAAAATTTCACAGGCGACAATTTCAAGCAACGAAAATTTACATTTTGAAGTATTTAGGGATAAAAAGATAGTGGGGGATTGAAGAAATTGCATTTCTTAATTTTCCTAAACTTTTTCCTATGCCCACTTGATCACTTTGCCCTTTTCCAAACAAGCCCAAGTTCCGATTTACCTTTTTTGTCATAGATCTCAACTGCTAACAATTTGGACTAGATCTCTTAAGATTTAATTGTTCCAGAAGAGGCCCCTTTTGCCAACGTTGATTTTGAATTTTTTGTAAAATTTACCCATGTTCTTAAACTCTGATGGCAATACAATATATGTTTTTAAACCAAGTTTTGATATTTAATTGTTCCCTAAATGGATGGTAGAATTTTAGAAGAAAAGATCAAACTAAGGTTCTTTTCTTACACTTCTTTAATCATTCCTGAAAAAAGTAAATGCATTCTGCATTCAAAAAATCAAACAATAATACAAACATGTAAAAGTGCATAACCATTCACATTTAGAACTATACAAGAAACTAAATGTACGTAATAAAAATTGGATCAGTTGCTAAAGCTACAAACTTGATAAATTAATTATCCAACTTCATTTCTGTAAACAATTGTTATTTGCTGCGAAGGGTCAAACAATTTGACATAATCCACGAAGTGTCGTGCGTGCGCTATCCCTTTGAATCACCGATTCTTATAAAAACACGACTAGGTTGGCTGTGATTTATCCCTTTATCTCAGGAATGCAAAAAATGAACTTAAATTTCTTTGATCCTGTTCGCGGATATTTTGGATAAAACAATGTGCGATAGGAAATGAATGAAATACAGAATAAACGCATAGACTTTAAATGGCCACTCCAGTTTATGACGTCACAATGCTAATCCCGATAAAAGCTCGCGTTTGATAAAGTAGCACAGGTGAGATAAACGGTTTTTCGTGAATAACTAACTCAATTTTAGGTTTTTATTGGCGAAACTTGCAGTTTTGAATTATTTAAACCTTTGGCCTTTCAGATAATACTAAATAAAATGGCATTTCCTATGTACTTTAAACCTTTAACAAACCGCAAAATTTTAGGGTTGTCCATTTTTTAAGTTGTTTCAGAGACCAAAAACAGATGTTAATTAAGGTAGGACTTGCCTATGATATAGCTCAGAAAACATTGAGACAAAAGGAGAAAATGCTGGTTATCAGAATGTTCTTCTTTTACCTCAATGTTTCTCAAGCCTTTTCTATTAAGGACTTCAAAATCAGGTCTTGTTTGGGAAAGGATTGATTAAGCATTTTGTCTTCTGATACTATTTGGTGTTGCTCGTTACAGAATAAAATCCTGTCAAACTTGTACAATGTGGTACTGTATAACCCTTCCCAAGACAACAAAATTTGATGTTGTTCCCAATTCAAAGATATGTTGCAGACAGTAATTTAAAGTGAAAAAGATCTTATTATTTTTGGTCTTTCTTGCTTGAAAATATTGTGGAAAATGAAAAGATTGCTTGCTTGTCATATGTATGCAATTTCTTGATTTTCCACAATGTTATATAAAAAACCCTCTATCTTGTTGGGCATCAATTTCAAAATGCCACTATATGGTAAACTGATGGAGTAATCTTTGTCCGCTAGACTGGTCAAAATAGAAAAAGGTTGCCGACAACAATGTGAATCTGACTTACAATGTGAAATCGTTGGCTCAGCACGAAACAGTTGTAACTGCCTATAAACATACAGGCTGTTAGAACTGTTTCACGCTGAGCCATCGATAATGTTGAATGTTCATTTCATATGGTAGAAAAATAAAAAGGGATAAGGGGGTGAATGCTTATTGTCAGCATTTTTATTACGCTTCCCTCAATGTTTTCAAAAGCATCATCTCATAGATCTATACATCACGACCAAGGATTGTTTGAGAAAAAGGCACCAGACCCCTGGCTCGACCAGTATCCTTTCTGCCATTCGCAAAGGCGACTCTAGTGGGGGATTAGCCCCCAACAAAACCCCTTCCCCCTGCCCCAAGGAAAAATCCTGGATCAGACCTTGATTTGACAGAAGTCTTTCTATCGTCAATGGATTTGAATAATTAAAATGAGAGAGCAGTCGATGGCTTTGATTGGAAGTTCTGTTAGTACATATTGAGAAAACATGTAGATGACCAAAATCTGTGAAAACTTCTTCATTCGCTATGGTAAAATCATTGATGGAAAAGGAAATATCAAGGTGTATCAATGAATCTTTTCTCTTCAAAATTTTAAACAGATGTTCCAGACACTCACGGGATAAATTATTTTTAACTTGAATTTTACTACAGATTTTCCATATACAAAGACATCTGTCAAAAGCAGATTAAAATGTCATCTGACAATTTCAGACTACCAGGCTAGTAGCAAATAATGAATCAATGACCAATTGGATCATTCAGGACCAAGCCTTTGAAAGCATCAACTGGAAAAGGATGCTGGTAACTATATTAACAATTTCATCCTTTTCCACAAGTGTATTGCATGGCAGCACAACTGGGCTTATAGGTGATAGGACATTGAATGAACAAATAATTCATTTTTTCCATTTATTTTCAACTCATTTTTTATGTCCCTGATAGATTAACCTTGTGAAATCATTGATGCAAAAGAAGGAATAATATAATTTCTCCTTTTGCCTCAATATTTTTTAAGCTCTCTACACAAATGCTATCTTCATTAACCCTTTCCCAAACAACAAAATATTTGGGTGGTCCAATTTTAAAGCTGGTGCAGATGACAAAAGAGATGCCGATAAAGGTACAATTTGTTTTCAATATACAAGAGAATATTTTGAGACAAAAGGAGAAAATGCTGATTATCAGCATTTTTTTCTTTTGCCTCAATGTTTTCTCGAGCCTTTTCTATTAGAGACGTCAAATCCAGGTCTTGTTTGGGAAAGGGTTAAGAAACAGCTGATTTCAAATTGGGCCAGTCCAACATTTAGTTGTTTGGGAAAGGATTAAAATGAGGTGAAAATAAAAATCAAAAAAGCAAACTCAAGATTCTTCAACCACTGCTATTTTCTTCAATTACACAAAACAAATTCCAATTTCATATCGCTTGGGAATTGCCAAAACATAAGTACATTAATAATTTACTTGGAAATCTAAGGCTAGATATCTAAAACTTTGCAAAAAAAAACCCTTAAGACTCTCATTTTAACAAACAAGTCTATTTGAAATTCTCTAATAAGGTAAGCTTTTGAGAACATGGAGGGTTTAGATGCTTGTCCAGGGACAATTTATTGATCCTGCTTTAAACTCTGGCAAAAGAGTCCAAAGTTTTTTTAAACTGAATTAAACCACAATAAAAAAACAAAGTTTAATGTGTTTTGGTCAAATTTTTCGGCTTTTTTGCTTGAAATAGCTGCTCAGGAGCCAAAATAAACTGATACACCGGTAAAGCTAATGATAAATGACCTGACAGAGCATACCTAGCTAATAGCTAAATATGCTCTGCCTGGTCATTTATCAAGAGCTAAACTTCATTTAAAAAATAGTTATCTCTTTTCAATGAATTTTGGATAAAACGTCTTCAATTTCATTCAGTTCGTTAGTAAACATGAAAAGTTTTGTCCCTCCCTCTAGCGTGTAGCCTCAGGTACTCATCCAAGTAGAGATTAATCTGTAACACATCATTCTCTTTGATTCAACTGTTTCCTGAATGGTCTTTTTCCCTGAAATATAGAAACAATACCTAACAAAGTTGGATAGTTTTGATAGATTACTGCTTTGATGGAGTTTACAGCTGCATTCAACAATATTTCAGCTTCACTTTTGTAGCTGGTGCACCTAACAATGTGCCCCATCAATGCTTTGTGTCAAATTTATTACAAAAACCAATTAAATCCACCAGCTATTCATCTCTAGCTTTAGTTTATGAAAGGTTGTTTACAACTTTGAACTCATAAGTCATTTTTTTAGATGATTTTCTACATCATGAATGTACATATCATGTAATCCATTACCACAAATTGAATTCCCAGAACATCAATGCTTTGGAAATCAGTAATCATTTTGGAGAAAAAGAAAAGTATAAAAAATTATATTCACTTGAAATTGTCGTCTGCAACATCTTGAATTTAGACCAATCTAGATAATAACAGCCTCTGTCTTAACTTAGCTGTATGAAGTGTAAAGCGTTACAGAAGCGCACCTCTGGTATACAGGGCACATTAAATGTTGTGCTTTGTTCTGGCTTATCATGATGGGGACTGCTATCCCCCACACCTCCTTCTCTTTTTCCTTGACCTTTTTCGATTCTTTTTACATGAATTTTGATATTTTTTATCTCAAGCCCTAACCAAAAGCATACAAAATAGGATAAAACTGATTTTGTGCCTGGTAAACCAGAGACTACCCCAGACGACCATATCAAGTGAATATAATTTTACATTTCGGGTCCCTCTGGATAGAAAACACTTTGGAAAATGAACACATGTATTGCTCATTCATTTTCAATTTCTACAGTATTTTCTAGCGCATTGTTATTTTAATAATGTTTGGGTCCCAAAATGCGTCAAATGGACTTGATAATACGCCTAGGACTTCATTATAACAAATTTCATTGTTACGCGAACTTACGCCTCCGAACTTGCAGCGCAATTCGAAATTTTTACAGGAGATAGTTGGATTAATAATTGAAATGGTGGCGACATTATTTTCGTACAGTTGACCACAGTCCACCTTAGACAGCTTACATAGGGTTTTTTCGTGAATGCGAGGTGTTGCATACATTAAAAGTGCAATCAGATTGTTGGGCTTATTGTTTAAATGGTGTAGACAGCGAGGGTAAGTCTCATTTCATCGCGTTTTTTATGCAAAAGGCGATTTTATACGGGTCACAATCAGTTCCGGATTTTGTTGCTGCTGAAAGCTTCGCATAACTTCGAGCATCAATGGAGTTTGAGAACATGTCAGAAGTTAAGGCCTATTTCCCTAGGAGCGTGAATACTGTCTCCACATCCTCGGCTAGGTGACATGGTATATCAAATCTAAGAAACATACTTACTTTCAGTTTTTGTCCCCAAAGTCAACCAAAATTCAATCATTTAGCCGCCATCTTTGTCCACTGCCGATCTTTTTGACCACAAAAACTTGTGTACGTTGGACCCCTTGTAAAATCAAACATTAATCAAAAGTATTGTCATTATATACTTAAGTACCGTCGGTAATTCTGATTAGCAATGATTCAGTAAATATAAAAGAAAATATATAGACACACCTTGATATAGGGGAGATACACTTTTCTGTGAAATAAAATTTGTTTTGAATATTTGCACTGTCAGGTCACAGTCAGTCAATTTAATGTGCACACATGATTCTAACAGAATTATTTAATACTAAAAGAATATACATGTAGATCTATACTCATATAATACATTTACATTAATATAAACTGCAATCCACTTACTAATTAGCGAATCTAGAGCGATGGTCTATTCAGTTCTACTGATTTCAAAGATGAAAAGAAACATGATATGTGCTACACTTGCAGCTTCTTATCACATTCCAAATCAGTTGTGGTCAGGAGATTTATTGCCCCCTGCTGTAAAAGCAGCCTAGAATAAACTCTTGACCTTCATACCGATTACAGATGTAACGGCTCGTCACGGGCCACCGGTGAGCCCAAAAATTCCTTATTTCCTTAGTTTGTAGAGCAACAAACAGATAAACTTTTTCTGGAACAGCATTACAATGCTTTTCAACAAAAACCTTGTAACTGCAGCTTGTTTTAAGCTGCAGTTACAAGGTTTTTGTTGAAAAGCGGCAATGAAATACAAGAATTTGACTGTTCTGACATAATGGATGTTGATAATGATGGGATTTGTGTCAAGTATAGTAGAAAACATTGAGAGAAAAACGTCAAAATACACTTATTCATTGCCTATGATTGTTATAAATAAATGGATCACTTTTTTAGTCATTTTAGAAAGTGTTAAAAAGTCATTACTTAACCCTTTCCCAAACAAGACCTGGTTTTGACGTCTTTATTAGATGAGGCTTGGGAAAACATTGAAACAAAAGAAGAAACTGCTGATAACCAGCAGTTTCTTCTTTTGTCTCAATATTCTCTATGCTTTATTTTACACAAATTATATCTTAAATAACTTCCATTTTGTCATTTGTGGCAGTTTTTGAAGTGGATCGCCCTAAAATTTTGTTGTTTGGGAAAGGGTTAAGGTGATTGTATAATATTAGCACAGAAGATTTAACTCTTTCAAAAATGTTAATCCATTAGTCATAATGAGACAGAAAGTTCTTTGTGATAATCCTAATCTTTTAAGTGGATCTTTGGATTTAAGATTTTAAATGGAGTTTCTTAGTCATTAACCCTTTAAACTTTTCCCAAGCCACTGCAAAATCCATTGCTCTCCAAAACAACCAAATGATACTGCTGTTACAGCCAAAAAAGTCCATCATTTTCCCAAGCTTTTACACTCCACTATTTTATGAGTCGGAATTTGTTCATTCACAACATGAGAATCTTAAAACACTTTAATGCAAAATTAAAACATAAATTTTGAACATTTTGAGAAAATTAATGGATTACAGCTAATTTGCAATTCTCAACAGGACAGGATTAACCTTTTCCTAAATGAGACCTGGTTTTGACAGTCCCTTCATCAAGAAAGGCTTGGAAATCATTGAGAGAAAAGAAATAATCAATATTTTCTATATTTCTCTTAATATTTTCTGTGCTATAACATACACATTTCAAACTAGACTTGGTAATAAAGTATCCTATAGCAGCTTTGAAATTGGAACAATCTAATAATATTAAATTTCCTCGTTTATAAAAGGGTTAATGGATTCTTACAAGTCATTACTAATCCACAGAAAGTGTTTCAAGTCACTTGGTTATTTCATTTTACATTAGTTTTTGGTCTTAATTAAATTTCTCCATTTCTTTCACTTCTTTCACTTAAGTTGCTTAACCCTTTCCAAAACAAGATCTGGTTTTGAAATACCTATTAGAAGTGGCTTGGGAAAACATTGAGACAAAAGAAGAAAATGCTGATAATCAACATTTTCTTCTTTTGCCTCAATATTTTCTGTGCTATAATTTGCACATATCCAATCTTTTTCAACATCCATTTTGTCGTCTGCTGTAGCTTTCAAATTGGAACAGTCAAAATTTTTGTCGTTTTGGAAAGGGTTAATCCTTTTCCCAGTCTACAAGATTCTTATTTGAAAGAGCTACGAAATAATCCGGGCGGATTCCAAGCGGACATGAGGCGGATATTTAGTAAGAGATGGAATTCTATTTTAAGCGAAATATTTAAATTAGTCCGCCTGGAATAAAGTCCGCCCGGATTCCAAGCGGAATTCTATTTTAAGTAACAAAATGAGGCGAAATATTTAAATTAGTCCGCCTGGAATAAAGTCCGCCCGGAATAAAGTCCGCCCGGATTCCAAGCGGAATTCTATTTTAAGTAACAAAATGAGGCGAAATATTTAAATTAGTCCGCTTGGAATAAATTCCACCTGGAATAAATTCCACCCTGATTCCTAGCGGAATTCTATTTTTAGTAACAAGATGAGGCGGATTATTAGTCCCCCACCGGTTACCGGTTGGGGGACTATAGGTTTGCTCGATTCCGTCTGTCCGTCCGTCCGTCTGTCCGTCCGTCCGTCACACTTTTGTCCGGGCTATATCTTCTAAACCATATGTGCTAACAACTTCAAACTTGGTACACTTATAGATCTCATTGAGGAGAAGTGTCATGTTCATGAACCGTTACTCTGCCACGCCCACTTTTTGAGTTATTGCCCTTTGTTGTTTTTACCCTTACATTCTTGTCCGGAACGTATCTCCTAAACTATGTGTGTTAGCAACTTCAAACTTTGTACACTTATAGATCTCATTGAGGAGAAGTGTCATGTTTAAGAACCATAACTCTGCCACACCCTTTTTTGAGTTATTGCCCTTTGTTGTTTTTAGCCTTACATTCTTGTCCGGATCATATCTCCTAAACTATAAGTGCTAGCAACTTCAAACTTTGTACACTCATAGATCTAATTGAGGAGAAGTGTCATGTTCAAGAACCATAACTCTGCCACGCCCAATTTTTGAGTTATTGCCCTTTGTTGTTTTTACCCTCACATTCTTGTCCGGATCATATCTCCTAAACTATGTGTGCTAGCAACTTCAAACTTTGTACACTCATAGATCTAATTGAGGAGAAGTGTCATGTTCAAGAACCATAACTCTGCCACGCCCACTTTTTGAGTTATTGCCCTTTGTTGTTTTTAGCCTTACATTCTTGTCCGGATCATATCTCCTAAACTATGTGTGCTAGCAACTTCAAACTTTGTACACTTATGGATCTCATTGAGGAGAAGTGTCATGTTTAAGAACCATAACTCTGCCACACCCTTTTTTTGAGTTATTGCCCTTTGTTGTTTTTAGCCTTACATTCTTGTCCGGATCATATCTCCTAAACTATAAGTGCTAGCAACTTCAAACTTGGTACACTTATAGATCTTATTGAGGAGAAGTGTCATGTTCAAGAACTGTTATTCTGCCACGCCCACTTTTTGAGTTATTGCCCTTTGTTGTTTTTACCCTTGCATTTTTGTCCGGAATATATCTCCTAAATCATTAGTGCTAGCAACTTCAAACTTTGTACACTGATAGATCTTATCGAGGACAAGTGTCATGTACAAGAACTGTTACTCTGCCATGTCCACTTTTTGAGTTATTGCCCTTTGTTGTTTTTAGTCTTACATTCTTGTCTGGATCATATCTCCTAAACTAAAAGTGCTAGCAACTTCAAACTTTGTACACTGATAGATCTCATTGAGGACAAGTGTCATGTACAAAAACTGTTACTCTGCCACACCCACTTTTTGAGTTATTGCCCTTTGTTGTTTTTACCTTTACATTTTTGTTCAGAACATATCTTCTAAACCATAAGTGCTAGCAACTTCAAACTTGCTACACTTATAGATATCATTGAGGACAAGTGTCATGTACAAGAACTGTCACTCTGCCATGTCCAATTTTTGAGTTATTGCCCTTTGTTGTTTCTATCCTTACATTTTTGTCCCGAACTTATCTCCTAAACCATAAGCCTTAGCAACTTCAAACTTTGAACACTGGTAGATCTCATTGAGAAGAAGTGTAATACACAAGAACTGTTACTCTACCACATCCACTTTTTTATGTTTTTTATCCTTACATTTTTGTCCCGACCATATCTCCAGAGCCATCAGTGCTAGCAACTTCAAACTTGGTACACTTATAGATGTCATTGAGGACAAGTGGCATGTACAAGAATCATTCTTCCCCGCCCACTTTTGGAGTTATTGCCCTTGGTTGTTTTTACCCTTATATTTTTGTTTGGGACATTTTGTCCAAAACCTAATGTGCTAGCAACTTCAAATTTTGTATACAGTTATAGATCTAGTAAGTAGGAGATATATTATAAGAAAGGATTTTTGTTATCCGGTGGGGGACTCCTGTATTGCATCGCAATCCGACATGCACTTGTTTAAATTAGTCCGCCTGGAATTAATTTCACCTGGAATAAATTCCTCCTGGATTCCGGGTGGAATCCGGGTGGAATTTATTCCTGGTGGGGAAAAAAATCCGCCTGGACTTCTATTTATAGAAGCAAAATAATATTTACTTCACAATTTATGGGTGGGGAAAGGTAAAAATGAACATGAAATAAAAATGAAATTTAGTAAAAAGAACACTCACCAATGTTGCATTACTTGGTCTTGCCATTAAGTGAGCTCCTTAATCTCATGATAATTTTATCACTTTGAATGTAAGCATTCAGATGATGAACAGTTATTTTCTTTTTAAAAAAAGTCAGACAAGCAAAATTCCCTCCAATTTTCTGATTACATCATGTAATAGACTGGAACAAAATTAGACTGTAGACTGGAAGGTCGGATTTTCAACAAGTTAATGCTTTATCTTATGAACTATATGAGATGCAGATGTGATATTTCACACATGGATATATTTTATTAAGACCTTTCATTTAGGATCATGACATTTGACCTTGTGACCTTGACCTTAGAATTTAACCTACATGTATGTTGCAAGAAATTTAATCTGGCCTTTATATTATACAATATTAGAGATAGAGCTATGATATTTCACTCAAAGATACATCTTGCTAAGACCTTTCATTTGGGATCATTACCTTTGACCTTATGACCTTGACCTTGAAGTTCAATCTACTTTCAAAGAACTTTGACCTATATCTCATACACTATTGGAGATAGAGACTTGATATTTCACACTTAAATACATCCTGCCAAGGCCTTTCATTTAGAACCATGAGCTTTGATGTTGTGACCTTGACCTTGAAGCTTGACCTACTTTACAAGAACTTTAACATGGCCTGTATCTCACACAATATTAGAGATAGAGCCTTAATATTTCACTCAAAGATACATCTTTCCAAGACCTTTCATGTTGGGTCATGACCTTTGACCTTTTGACCTTGACCTTGAACTTAGCAAGAACTTTAACCTGACCTATATCTCATACAATATTAGAGATAGAGCCTTTATATTTAACTCAAAGATACATCTTGCCAAGACATTTGATTTAGGACTTCAACCTTATGACCTTGACCTTGAAGGTCAGTCTGTTTTATAAGAGTTTTAACATAGCCTTGTGTTATCTCATTCAATATTAGAGATAGAGCCTTCATATTTCATTTCTGGTTACCTCCTGCTAAGACCATATATTTGGGCACATGACCTTTGACCTTGACCTTGGATTTGATCTACCTGACAGAACCATTTCCTTGCTTATGTCTTATGCATGTATAGAGAAGGAGCCTTGTATTTTACACATGCATAATTATGTTTAGTGCCTCAACCTTTCATTTGGAACCATGTCCTTTGACCCTGTGATGTTGTGGAAGAACCCACTGCTCTCAAATCTTAGAGTTAAAAAATTCATCCTCCTTCGATTGTCAAAGTACTGGAGGATAATTATTTGTCTTCAATTTTCATTATAAGTTTGAAAATTCCGCCTCCATAAAATCTCTAAGTTATAAAATTTCGCCTAATGTTATTGTCAAAGTATGAAAATTCCTGTATGAAATCAAGATTCCGGGTGGACTTTTATTTTCCAGGTGGAATATGATTACACCAGAGGCGGATTTTAATTCAGATTACGGGTGGATTTTTTTCCAGGCGGAATATCAAATGTCACAGAGGCGGACTTTAATAGAATTTTCCATGTCCGCCCGGAATTATGTCCAAAAAGCTTTAGTCCGCTTGGATTCCACCCAGAATCCGCCTGGAATCCGCCCGGAGTCCGCCGGGAATTTTCGTACAGGTGCTACAGACGACAAAATGGATTTTGATGAGAAAAGAATTTGTGTACATTATAGGGCTAACAGCGTTTAAAATATTGAGATAAAAGAAGAAATTACTTTTTACCTCTATGTTTTCTGACATATTTTCTATCATGAACATCAAAACCTGAGCCGCGTTCTTTATTATAGTGAGATTTTTTAAGATTTCTTAAGATGTTTTTGATAAAGCGTTTTTAAGACCGAGACTTTGACAGAGCTGTTCCGAATGCTCCATATTTATACAAATGACGTCATCATGACGTCATTTGTATAAACAGTGATTTTTTTTTTCTTTAAAAAACGGTCGTTATTGGGCCCCTTTCCCCTCTCTGAGGAATATACTTTTTTCCCCCATTTTAGAGAAATTTTCCCCTCCCGGACCTAGATTTTTTTCTTGCAAAGAAAAATCTAAATCATATTTAGATTTTAGGCATCTCTAACAGCTCTAATGGTTGTTTGAATGTCCCATTATGATATACAAGCAAGTTAAATGCATTTATGACACTGTATTTGAGAGTATAAGCATGTATTGAAATTCCCCAAATGCATTTATGACACTGTATTTGAGAGTATAAGCATGTATTGAAATTCCCCTTTTTGGGCGTTCACACACAAATTTTCCCCCACCTATGGGCCCTGACCGCCTTCTCCCAAAATTAAAAATAAACACTGATAAAGTATGGAGCATTCGGAACACCGCGGTTTATAAATTATGGAGCGTTCGGAACCGAGGGGTTCCTCTCGAAGTATAGGGTAATGGCGCCTCCCATTGAGCGTCTTTAAAATCTTGCTCTAAAGAACGCTTTATCCTAAAATATCTTAAGAAATCTCAAGAAATCTCAAGGAATCTCGCTCTAAAGAACGCGGCTCAGGCCTTGTTCAGGAAGGATGGAGTCAATGAGAATTTGTGAGTTCTGTCACTGTCATTCTGAAAGGGGAAATCTGGCAATTCTCATGCTTGTATGGAAAGATTGTTGATTAGATCAAACTTCAAAAATGTTTACATCTTTTGACCATTGCTGATCTTTTAACATTAATTTTACAGAATTTATTATTAACCCTAGGTTTGAATTCAAAGGCATTTCAGATGACAATGATTAAGTCATTAGATGCAGAGAATGGAACTTTGCTACAGCATGGAAATTATTTACTGAAAAGTGGAAAATGAAGGTTGTCTGAATGTTCTTTCTTTTCTCGCGATGTTTCAAAAAATCCCTCGAAACAGGACCTATAATACAAAGCATTGTTTTGAAATGGGGGGGGGGGGGGGGGGGTCGAACGAAGTTTTAGTGCAATGATAAAAATCGGATTTACAAGTCCAGTTTACAACAAAGCACTTTACACCTGTGCATTATATAGCTTTATCAATGTAGGTGTCAATTTCTATCTATTGAAGATCCTTAGTAATTCCTTGCACCAATATAACTTTTGTCACAAGCAATTTCTTCATTTTCCACAATGTTTTCCAAAGCCATTATCTAGTGGGGAGTCAAAAAGAGTCACTGTGTGGTAATGGGTTAACCCTTTCCCAATCAATACCTGCTTTTGACATCCCTTATAGAAAAGGACTTAGGAAAACATTGAGACAAAAGAAGAAAATGCTGATAATCAGCATTTTCTTCCTTTGCCTCAATATTTTCTGAGTTAAATATTGTACACAAATACTATCTTTCTCAACATCTGCTTCGTCGTCTATAGCAGCTATCAAATAGGAACTGTCCAAAAGATGCATTGTTATGGGAAGGGTTTGTAAGGCTTGTATAGATATCAGGAAAAATGCTAGCAAAGCAAAAGCCATAATATATCCGAGATTTTCTAAACCCACATCTTTTAGGAACATCAAAATAATATATTATTATAGGAAAGGATGTAAGTCAATAAAAGCTTTTGAGGTTATCAACTTTATTAAAATTTTCTGTTTGCTTTGTACATAGAAAAAATCATGGGTTTATTGATGCAGTAATGATTTTAACCCCTTTTCCAAAAATGCATTAGTTTTCATGTCCCTACTAGAAAAAAAATGATAAAACATTGAGACAAAAGGAGAAAATGCTGGTTATCAATATTTTCTCCTTTTGCCTCAATATTTTTGTTCCATATCTTACATAAATCCTATCTTTTTCAACATCTATTTTGCTATCTTTTTCAAAATCTATTTTGTGCTATGCAAGACCTATCAAATGGGGACAGCCTAATAGTTTGTCATTTGGGAAAGGGAAGGGGGGATGACCATTTCAAATGCTGATGTAGATGACAAAATGGATGTTGATAGGGATCTGTGTACAAAGTAGCATAGAAAATATTTAGGCAAAAGGAGAAAATGCTGGTTATTTAAGTCTTTTCTATTAAGGGTGTGAAAACCCAGTCTTGATTAGAAAAGGGTTAATAAACATATTAATTTTATTGACTGGTTTATGTAAATTTCATAATGATGAGGTAATTTACCTTCTCAATTTTCCCTTTGTATGAAAAACTAAGTTGAAAAATGATTTTTTCATCGCTTTATAATGTTGGGTATCTTAATGTCCTACAGATCAAAATGTGTCATCCCTTCATTTAACCCTTTCCCAAACAAGACCTGGTTTTCACGTCCCTAACAGGAAATGCTTGGGAAAACATTTAGACAAAAGAAGAAACTGCTGATAACCAGCAGTTTCTCCTTTTGTCTCAATATTTTCTTACCTATTTTCTTCACAAACTCTATCTTTAACAACATCAATATTGTCATCTGCTGCAGCTTTTGAATAAAATCACCCCAAAAATTTGTCGTTTGGGAAAAAGTTAGTGTTGTTTCCAGATTTCTATATACAGTGCACAATTACTGGCGTAGGAAGAGGGGGGGGGGGGCCAGCATTTCGTATGCCCCCAATAGAAAGGTTCAGGCAAAAAATGCTGTCTGAAAGTGCTCAGATTGCAGGAAATGACTTCTTAGAATTCAAAATTTTCCAGACCCCCCTAGCAACGCTACACTCAGTCCGGTTCCATTCACTTAAACATTTGCACCCCCCAATATTATTAACCTTCCTACGCTTATGACAATGTATTGGTATGTCAATCAGCAAAACCAAAGATGGCTGCTGAAATGAAAGAGAAACTACAAAAATGATCAACCGTCTTTGTATTTTGATAATTCAGCCAACTTGCCTTATAAATGAAAGAAAGAAAGAAGTTTCAATTAACCCTTTCCCAAACGACAAAATGTAAGGGTGACCCACTTCAGAAGCTGCTAAAAAAGACAAAATGGGTGTTATCAAAGATGAGATTTGTGTAAAATATGGCACAGAAAATATTGAGACAAAAGGAGAAACTGCTGGTTATGATGATCAGCAGTTTCTTCTTTTGTTTCAATGTTTTCCCAAGCCTTTTTTTATTGGGGACGTCAAAACCAGGTCTTGTTTGGGAGAGGGTTTAGACTAGTTTGAAATCGTCTTTGATGTTATCAGCAGTTTCTTCTTTTGTTTCAATGTTTTCCCATGCCATTTCGATTAGGGACATCAAAACCAGGTCTTGTTTGGGAAAGGGTTAAAGAAAGAAAGAAGTTTCATGTAAGACCTCTTTGATGTTATCTTGGCTTTTCGCTGATAGGATTATTGATGTCTTTAGCTATCATGTCATAAGTAGGGAGCTTAAACATAACCGTTATGTAACTTATTGTCAGGTAGATCAATGGAGATGGTCCCCCACATTTGTGACCTGTCATGCTGAAAGGAGGCCTTTTGGAAAGTCCTAGAAATGGTGTAGACTTTTACCAGATGTCACATTTGGACAATGAACTAATAATGAGATATAATAAACAGTCCAGATCCAGAAAATTACTGTAAATGCATGTAAACAGCAGTCTCTCCTGTTTGTCAAACTATACCTGAGACGGATAAGTTTCAATCCTAGACAGTCTGTTTGATTTGTGTAGATTGACTATGGTAGATACTTTTGAAAGTTTTCCAGAAGGCCCCTTTTAGTGCGATGGGTCAGGTTTGTTTATCACATTGTCAACTGTTTCGTTAAGCTTTCAAGGATTTGCATTCCTCAATCCCAGTTGGCTGTGCTCACAGTTTCAGTGTGATCAACTTTTGAACAGTTTGATTTGAAATCCTCTTTGATGTTATCTTGTCTTTTGCACTGATCAGATTATAGATGTCTGCTTTAATCCATTACTGACTCCAACGCCAAGGTCTATTGATTAACCATCAAATATGACCTCTGCCGTTTTTGGTACACCAACAGCCTATTTGGTCGTCATAATCTAATTATTGCACATCTTTTGAATTATCGAATCAAAATCAATCAGTTTTATCTTGCATGATCATTACGTATACATTGCATCGCTTCTATTTTTAGCTGAAGCCGGTAACATTTGAATTATCGAATCAAACTCGTTCAGTTTTATCTTGTTTGATTACGTATACATTACGTCGCTTCTATTTTTGGCTGAAGCTGGTAATTTGAAGCGTCAGCCAATGAGAACTTGTATCAAAAATTTCAATTGTTTATCAGTTTATTGTCAACGATTGGATACCGACTCCCGCCAAGGCCCCGAGATTAGACGTGAAATGACCCCGCGAGAACAGAGCTCATTTTATCGGAATGGAATGAAGAGATAATGTGCTCTGTTCTTAAGAGAGTAATCCATTACCAGACAGCAAAATGTTTGACTCTTCCAATTCGAAAGCTGCTGCAGACAACAATATTGATGTTGGTAAAGGTATGATTTGTATACAAAATAGCATTGAAAATATTGAGGTAAAAGAAGAAAATGCTGATCATCAGCATTTTCTTCTTTTGCCTAAATGTTTTCGCATGTCTATTTTGTAAGGGATGTCAAAACAAGGTCTTGTTTGGGAAAGGGTTAAGTCTACAGCAGTCAGCTATCTTGTCAGATCTAGAGAGTGCTTACACAATGGCTGTGACGCTTTGGCAAATTGATCAAAGTGGTGGTCTCTCACTTCCTGGGGGTGGATTTGGTGCAGTGGTAACACGCCGGACTTGTAACATAGGGGTCGCAGGCCACTCAATGAATGTAGCATGATTTCAAATTGCAGCATTATTAAATGAATAAATAAATACAGTGACTTTGTTGTAATATGACTGAGGAATTGATTGAAGAATTAAACAGTAAAGCTTTGATAAAACTAATTGAACTGTCTGCAGTTTTTAAATTTCATGCTCAGATTTCAATTTGAAAATCTCAGTACGGGTTCACATTTCATTCCTGATTGAAACTGCTTAATTAAAAGTCAATAAAATGATAAAGGCTTACTTGATTTCAGCCTTTTTGATGGCATTGATTTCTTCAACCCTTTTTTGACTGGCAAAATTTCCCTACAGGTCTTATATTGCAGAATTTTGTACGCTATGGTCCACATTGGTAACATATGCACATTATTATAAGCTAAATATTTATAGATATGTCATTATGTGGCATTTTCACGAAATAGTATGAAAACTTTCGGGAAAAAAGATTCTTTCAATGTTTCCCACAGCTTCCTAGGAACATAATTTGAAGCAACACAAGGACATTTTTGAAAGTTTTGCAATTTAATCCTTTTGGTAAAATATGTGTAAGGAACAGGTTTGAATATTGCAAAAGTACCACTCATATTTGTAAGAAGTTTAAGTTTCTTAACATAACTTAATGAAATATTAAGTTCACATATTAAGTTCACAAGACATGTTAGTAGATGGAACCATTCGATGAAGTACAACACTATTTTCACATAAGAGCAGAAATTCTTATAATGGCACTTCAATTTCCATCAAAACCAAGGATTATACAGGGTGTAATAGTAGCAATAAATCACTGGGGTCATATTTGAAAACCTTGTCAATTTTTCATTAAGGACAAGCACAGATTGTATGTTTATATGTTTGTTTAGATTTTAACATTAGGTAATGGAGATTAGACGGGGGTTGGAAGGTTTTCACAGGGGTTGCTGGGTTACCAAGGAATCTTGGACTAGTTTCTTGTTGGTCGTTGGGAAACTTAATGCTTTCACAACTTAACGCTTTCACAAACAAGACCTGATATTGACATCCTAATAATATGGCTTAAAATTGGGAAAATATTGATACAAAAGGAGAAAATGCAGATAAACAGCATTTTTATGCCCCCGATAGGGAGGCATCATAAATTTGACTTGTCCGTCCGTCCGTCTGTCCGTCCGTCTGTCCGTCCGTCCGTCCGTCCGTCCGTCCGTCCGTCCGTCATTCCGTCCAAAAACTTTAACATTGGCCATAACTTCCTTATTACTCTACCATATTCGCTTCATACTTTACCACAACATTCCTTGGTACATTACCTTTCTGTAGGCACATACTTTGGTGACCTTGACCCCTGGATGACCTTGACCTTGAACATAGATTGGCCGTAATTTAAAATCAAAGCGGTGTCGGGGGCATTGTCATCTTACAGTGACAGCTCTTGTTTCTGTGCTATATTGTACATATATAATTATACAGCCTAGCTATCGTTTTTGTCATCTGCAGAAGTATGCATTTCTATTTGGGCTACCCTAAATGTTGGTCTCTGGGAAACCTAGAGCTTACAAAGAATGTGACATGTTGTCAAGAGTACCTTAGGTCCCTTTCTAAAACAATGATAGGTTTTGAAGACCCCAGGTGGTATACAAATCAAAAACTGTAAAATAGAGTAATTTAAGATGTGTTAGCCAGCATTCTCTCCTGTGTACTTTTGAGATTTGACTTTGGATCTGACAGAAAATTCATTGATTTAATCTAGTTGAGAATAAATCTAAAGCTTTAATTGTTATTTATAGTCTTCAGCTTAGAAAGACAATGACAAAGTAAAGAAGTGGCTGATTTTATGCCCTCATTTTAGATTGTCAACTTTGATATAGAATTTTGTCATTCTATAACAACTTCAGATTTTGATAATGTGTTTAGAACTTCCTGTCAATAAGTCTTATTTTATAAATCGTCGGTGTAAATGCAAAACCATGTATGTCGATCTCCGCGATTTTCAACGTCAAATCTTGTGTGCCCAGTTATGGCAATTCTTGTAAGTTTTAGGTATTTTCACTAAATAGTATTAATGACACATTATTTGTGAACAATGTGTCCAAATTTCAAGTGAATCCTTCCAGTCTGGGAAAAGTTATTACACTTTTTTCCGACCCCTTTAAAATTTTCCAAAAACGAGACAAGGTTTTGCATTTACAACGATGAAATTCTTTATCTTTAAAACAATGGCTATCTGTAAGCTTCTATTTTTAATTCAAAATCACATATAGGGCATTGCAATTGGAGGAGGAAAAACAGATTTTCGTCAATGCCCTATCAGATTGTTTCTTTTGTGATATCAAAATTTAATAATGGGCAACTGTACATCTTTTTTCAAGCAACCCTTAGTTTGATATCCTCAATAGACAAAGCTTTAGATAATTGTCACTCCCATGGCTTCTATGCAACAATTCACACAAAAATATGCAGATTTTCATAACTTTTAACACTCTCTAATAATATATTGGAACTGCTTTATGTTGGACAGCAAGCGCGGATCCAGGAATTTTTCCCAGGGGGGGTCATCCGATCTTTAATCCCTTTTCGCTAAATTCCAGGGGGGGTCAGGACCCCTGACTCCCCCTCTACATCCAGATAGAGGTCATACCATGAAGGACTGAATATAACAATGGTTTATCGTGGCACACAGGGATGAATGACGCAGCTTATTTGGGACATAACAAGTAATCTTTTTGATAACCCCTTTTTTCGCCAAATTTCAGGGGGGGTCATGACCCCCTGACCCCCCCTCTGGATCCGCGCATGGACAGGTCTGAAGTTTTGTAATTTGGAGAAAGCGGATTAGAAGTCAGGCAAACTATTTCATTTTAACTTTTTTTTAGAAAAATTTGTAAGGCTAATATTTTGTTTCTTTTATTTGCAGGTGATGTCAATGGTATTGAGATGCAGGTTGTTCCACAGACCCAGTTCATCCCACTACCAGAGGCACTGTGTCTCGTCATCATGGACCTCAATAATAAACAGATTGTCGCTACCTTGGAGACTGTGTGTGAGAAGTTGAAGACCTGTTACCATGGGTTACATCTTCCTAGCAACCAACTGGTCTATGAAACTCTGGGTACACTTATCAGAGAGAGGAAGGTCTTTCATACTGGTAAATGTCCTTTATATTTCACTGAATTTTGTAAACATTTCATGGTTACCATGGAAACAGAGTGTGAGAAGTTTACGACATGTTACCATGGGTTACTCCTTCCTAGCAAGCAACTTGTCTACACTTGTCTACAAAACTCTGGGTACACTTATAAGAGAGAGGAACGTCTTCCACACAGGTAAATGTCCTTGGCATTTGACAAATAATTTATCATATCTTTTCAACAAAAATCTCATAACTGCAGCTTGTTTTAAGCTGCAGGCAACCAGCAAGTCAAGCTTGGTACATTTATCAGAGAGAGCATTTAGGTCTTCTATACTGGTAAGTGTTTTTAATATTTCACTGAATTTGGTAAACAATTCATGGTTGCCATGGAAACTGGGTGTGAGAAGTTGAAGACTTGTTACCATGGGTTACACATCCCTAGCAACCAACTTGTCTACAAAACTCTGGGTACACTTATAAGAGAGAGGAACGTCTTCCATACAGGTAAATGTCCTTTATATTTCAATTAAAGTTGAAGAGCAGGCCCCGGTTTCTCAAAAAAACTTAAGTACAGACTCATGAGAAAATGCTCAACTTCAAAGGAATACTCTCCAACGTTGAAGGGTATTCGATTGAAGTTCATGTGGATATCGTGTGATTTGAGCATGGTGCTCAGTTTTGAGCATGAGAATGTACTTAAGTTTTTTCGAGAAACCGGGCTCTGTTTCCATGGGTTACACATCCCTAGCAACCAACTTGTCTTTGAAATTCTGGGTACACTTATCAGAGAGATGAAGGTCTTTCATACAGGAAAATGTCCTAGGCTTTTGACCAAAATTTATGATTGCATTAAGGTTATAAAGTTGGAAATGTGTGAGAAGGTGTAGACTTGTTACCATGGGTTACATATTGCTTGCATTGTCCATACAGGTTAGTGCCTTGACTTGGTTACATATCACTAGCAACCAGCCAGTCTTGCAAAGTTTTTGTATACTCTTGCAAGACAGGAAGGTCCTTCATGCTGGTAAGAATTCTTCACTTTTGACAAGAATACATTTGAGCCAGGATCTGGACAAATGTCCCTTATAGCATTTGATGCAGCCATGTTTCAAGATCAGGCTGTGCCTAGATGCAGTCTAGCCAGCAGCCATGTTACTCTCAAATGGTTGCTACAGACAATGAGGAAGCTATTGGAGAACAACATGGTTCCTGGTCAGACTGCGTGTGAACGCAGGCTGATCTGGAACCATGTTGTTCTTAAATGCCTAAATGCCTAAAGGGACGTTTTTCCAGATCGCGACTCATTTGTATGTTATGGTTGGCTTGGAAAGGTTGAATACCTGTTTCCATGGGTTACATCTCCATAGCAACCATTATCTCCATGTTGCTCTGCAATATTTTAATGGTTAACGAACAGGCTCTGAGACCAACACCAATCTGATTTAATGTAAATATATTGGATTGGTCTTAAAACCTAAAGTTTGTCCCACATTAACCCTTTTGCAAACAGCCGAAAATGTTGACGATTAGAATTTGAAAATTGCTGCCGACACTTCAGAATAAATTGGGTACAATCAGTTAGGAGTGTAACGATACATCGGACTATCGATATATCGCGATGGCGAGCAAGCCGATAGTACTATATCGATGGTCATGTCAAAAATCGATAACTATCGGCGATAGTGACTTCAAATATCGATAGTTTCGATAGTTGAACAACAGGGTCACAAGATGAAAATATTTTGAATTAAAAATA
This sequence comes from Fragum sueziense, assembly GCA_963680895.1. Classification (NCBI taxonomy): domain Eukaryota; kingdom Metazoa; phylum Mollusca; class Bivalvia; order Cardiida; family Cardiidae; genus Fragum; species Fragum sueziense. Next base: position 51,376,189 of record OY804592.1, read on the forward strand.
CAAACTAACTTTAAAAAATCGTAACATGAGCCCGCAAATCATCACAGAACAGGCTATTTAAATTTGCTAAACACTAAATCTATTCTATTACATTTCATTTCATCGTGAGTATGACTTGTTCAGATAAGTTTCATACTTTTACAATTCCCATTTTGTCCCGATTAATCCAGTCGTGCATTGCAATTGCGGTCCCTTACGATTGTATACATATGCTTAGCGTCGATTCAATAAATAACATAAATACATGACTCGGAACAAAAGAAGCTTTAACCGGATATTCAATGGTATTTGTGTACAAAAATGAAACTCTGATATAATCTACCTTCTTTCTTTGCGAAAGAAATAATAAATTCCGAACTCATTTTAATATTCCAACAACAAGCTTCCATTAATTTTCGGTCTTATCGATGTTGTAACTGTAGTGATAATAAGCTGTTGTTACGAGGACCCGTTATTACGTCGCTTTCATTAAGTTATGGGTGATGCAAAGCAGTTTTCCTAATTGATTGACAGGTAATTGAACCACATCAAACCCAATAATGTCTAATGAAACCGTTAGCCCCGCCCCCGAACTGTACCCGAAAGATTGATTGATATGTAAATGATTAAACACACACGTGACTTTACACGTGACGTTTGTGTCGGCCGACTTCTAAGTACACGAGTGAAGGTCGCCGCGCGGTTCTCAAACGCATCAAAAGCGCCGCTATTTTGGCTATATTAGGAAACACACTTTTCTCGTCATTTCTTCAAGCAATAACCGCTTAACTACCCAATATTTGTAGCCTAGTTAAACCATATCGATTTTCAACTCTACGTAAATCATTTGGGCTGTTGATTTTGACAGTTAAATCTTTCCCAAACATTGCAAACAATTAATTGGATAAGTAATGTTACACATGGATTTATTATGACATGGTAGGCCTATTTTTATCAATACCCGTTAAAATTAAATCTAGTCAAAAGCACTCGGTTTTTTCAATCTACGGAAAATATATCAGATAGAATTTTCAGTAAGCTTTGATCTCGGGAAACTTCAAAACAAATATTTGATAGTTGTTTTGGTTTTTTCGCTTGTCTGTTAAAAACATGTCACAAAAGGAAATGAAGCAGAAATCCCAAGAAAACTGCATTATTTAATATCCTCACGTTCGTCAGCAAGGTCTGTGAATTTCAAAATTGACCCCTATCTCAAATATCTCAAGAAAACACAAGAAAAATTCCGTTTCACACAAATAAAAAAGACACCTACTTAAAGGTAATTGAATTATCTTTAATTATCTTTAATTTGATACCAATATTATAATATCAATATGTAAGATTAAGATAGAAATTCCAGTTATCATCTGTGCACACTTTCTTTTTTGACTCAGCATATGTAATTTGTACACTAATCTATGTAATCACGTCCAAAATGTCCGTCATATTGTTTTGTTGTATGCTGTATTGTGTAATCCTCATGGGTCAACGACCTTCTGGATATTTGCTAATAAACTATGTTCTATGTTAAGATTTTTGGTAGGCTACGAATCCCTTTCATTTTAGCGGCGCCCAAAGTGATTCCCAAGATGAATTTGTAGCAAAAGTTAAAAACACGAACTCCTCTGTCAAATGTTTTTGTTGTTTGTTTTTTTTTTTTTTTTTCATAGTAAACAAGATCGCATAATGTGATCTATGCAATATTGAACAATTGAATGTCGCAATTTATTAGACCTTGGAACCATTTTACGATCATATCAGATCTCTTTCTTCTTCGAAGTTTTCCGACATGCTGAAAATAAACTCGAATTTTCGGACACTATTCAAAATACTTTCCTTAATAGGACAGCAACAAAAAATAACTAATTTTGTCTGATCATTTCCGCATTTTTCCGTACTTGTTTTTTTCTTCTTTTTTTTATTTTTGTTTGTTTTAGAATTTTGAGACCCATTTATGGATCCAAATAATTTCGGATGAAACAAAGTCGTTGTCCCTGGCAACATGGCGACTTCAGCGTCTGCATATAATTCTTACTTTTTCCACATTGTTTTCAAAACCCACAATATGTATGTACACTAAATTTAAGTGGTTTATATCTCGGGAATACCAAGGATTCACCAGTGTAGTTTACAGCTTCAGATTTCGGCACAGAAGTCGGTAAATGGGAAACAATACCGTCTTTTGTTCTTTAGGCAATAGTATCGCAATAGTATCGCAATAGTAACTGGCGATATCAATACTATCACGATAGTGGTTTCTGCGATACCAATACTATCGCGATAGTGGATTTTGGCCTCGATAGTCACCCCTACAATCAGTCAAAGTTTTAACAATATTGTCAGAGTAAGGAAGTTTTTCACACTCATAATATTGAAATTTGATGAAAATTTACAGAAAAGGGTTATTTAAGGTTATTTAAGTTTACAGGTACATGCAATAAATGTCATTTTGAACTGCTAATCCGAAGATTTGTTTGCTGAGGACTTGAGAGGACATTGCAATATGTTGTGGTTATTTGTGGTTACCATTGTCTTTGTTTACTTTATTACATTATGAGTTTTATTAACACTTTCCTACGTAAAGAAGTTGTTTTGACGCACCTAAAAGAAATGTCATAGGAAAACATTGAGGCCAAAGAAGAAAATGCTGATAATCAGCATTTTCTCCCTTTGCCTCAATATGTTCCGTTAAATTGTACACAAATCCTATCTTCATCAACATCCATTTTGTGGTCTATAAGAGCTTTGTAATATTGTGTAATCAGGGAAAGGACAATGTTTACTCTTGCAGTGGTTTATGATGCTTTCAAAGAAATATTAATATAAGTTTTTAATAGAGTCTTCATCGTTGCATGCATCTTTGTAGATTTCTTTGCTATGGCAGGTAGCATTATACTTTCCGTTGATTTGCCCCATAAAGGGAAAAAGAGGCCAAAAGTCTTCAATTCAGTGTTAATCACTGTGATTTGATTTTTAGATAAGTTTAAAATATGACTCATGCATATGCTGAAGATATAAGTTTGATGAAATTGGTCCATTTTAGTTGAATTATAGTTTGGTCAGACAGTGCAGAGTTAAAACCCATTACCAAACGGCAAAATTATAGACTAGTCCAAATTCAAAGATAACGCAGACGACAATTTCAAGTGAATGACATTTTGGATTTTTTGGTCATTTTACGTAGAAAATATTGTGGGAAATGAAGAAATTGCTTGTCGCAAGCAATTTCTTCACTTTCCACAGTGTGTTCCAAAGCTTTTATCTTGAAGGACTCCAAAAAGCGTCCATGTTCGGTAATGGGTTAAGATAGAAAATAATCCTTTGTATGGATAATGTAAAATGACTGCAGATCTTTTGAAATGCCTCTTTCAAACGAAAAAAAAAATGTTTGAAAAGGGTAAAATATATTTAATCTTTTGATCTTTTATAATGAAAAAGCTGCAGTAGCTCAAGCAATTTTATAAATTGATGTACAATTGAAATGATCTTTTTTTCCCAGCAATTTAAAATGATTTGATCCTTTGATCTTGAAGAATAATATTCTTAAATAGTCAATTTTGGACTTCATCAATTCTTTTGATTCTGAGTTGAAATCAACCCTTTCTTTGTTTTGAAGACTTGGTGAAAATTTTTAGAAGCACAAAAAACATTGACATGGTTTTAATTGCTCTACTTGACAAAATGAAAGCAACTGAAACTCTAAAAATTGACAACAGTATAGAAACATAGAAGGAAAAAGAAAAAAAATGCTGGTTATATTTACCATATAATTCTCAAGTCCATTATAAATTTTGGTATGACGTTTTCCGCTTTTCCACAAAGATTTTCTGTCCCATCATTTTAACCATTTCCCAAAAAGGAAGAATTTATACTGTTCCAATTTGAAAGCTACTACAAAACACAAAATTTTAATGGTTATTTTCATTCGATAGGATGTGTTTATTGTTACTATCTAAGCACAGAAAATATTAAGGTCAAAGGATTTGCAGATATCTTATATCAGCATTTATCTTTTTGCCTCAATGTTTTGATAAGCCATTTCTTATTGGAACACTCAAACTAGGTCTTGTTTAGGAGGTTTGAAAGAAGAAGAAAACAAATGCCAGGAATCCATGCTTGTTGTAGTATTTCTGTGAGATAATAAGTCTTCCCTTGTGAAATGTAATTCATAAAATAATGAACATATTATGAATCTTAAGAATGTTTCATACATTACTCATTATCACTTCTTTAACACACTTCATGAAGTTTTCTGCATGAAGTATGATGATAATTGCTTCATGAAGACATTATGAAGATATTAATGATTGACAAAATCCTTAAAACCTTCATGATGAATGCAAAGGATTTATTATGAAGTTTTCATTTAAAAAAAATCATGAATAATCCTGAAACTTGTTCATGATTTTTTTCTGAATATTTTTCCATTGCAATTAAAACTGGTACTTCATAAAGCATTCTTGTTTTGTTGTATTAAGAATGAATCATGAACTAATCATGAATTGATAATGGATTGTGTACAGTTCATAAAATCTTCTTAAAACGTTCATGATCTCCCAGTCTAATTTATGTTCCAGTCTATGACATGTGAGTTAGAAAATAATGGAGGGAATTTTGCTTGTCTGACTATTTGTCAAGAAATATGTTTTTGTTAAGAGTTATAATTAATATTTTTAGTTATAATCAAGTGATTAAGGAGCTCACTAAATGATAAAACCAAGGAAGGCAATGTAAGTAAGTGTTCTTTAGACTAAATTTAACAAAATTAAATGTTTATTTTTTTTACCATTCCCCACCCACATAATTATTCTGTAAAATGGTTATTATTATTTTGCTTCTATAAATAGGAATCATTGATTTCTAATGGCCTGTTACTTATTACAGTTCTGAAACTACCTGTTCTACAAAAAGTTTCTTAAGTTTTGTTCTGTCAGCAACATATTTGTACAAATTGTTTTTTAGTATTTTTCATGACCTTGACGTGATTTTTTTTTTTTATTACTGCTTGGTTTAAGGATTTATTATGCATTTCCAACTTCATAAAAAATTAATTACTCTGTGTTTAGAGAAACCTGTATGTTTTTATGAAGTTTGTAAAGAAATATTATTCATGAATTCTTCATTGAAAAGAAGTGAACAGAAAATGGCCCATACTCATTGTTAACAGAATAATCATGATTTCTTCTTAAGATCGTTTGCGTATTTTTCTTGCATGAAGTCTTCATGAATTATATGATTATTTATTCATGAAGATTTCATGCCTTTTTCTCAGAATGCAAAACTGCATGGTTTAAGGATTTATTATGCATTTCCAACTTCATGAAAAATTCGTTACTCTGTTTTTATGAAGAATTATGCAAATGGGCCATTTTCTGTTCACTTCTTCTTCATGAAGATTTCATTTTTTCCGTTCTTGAATAGCTCATGAATATCTATTAAATACTTCATGAAGAATGACAAAGCATTTCACAGGGGTTATATCTGTCAAAACAACCATTAGAGAATTAGCCTTTGTTCTTGGTTAAAACTTTTCCAAACAGTGCATCATTTGAACCTGTCCAAATTCAAAATTGATGCAGACAACAAAATGGGGACATTCTAAGTAAGTCCTGTTTGGGAAAGGTTTGAAAGAAGAAAACAAATGCCAGGAATCCATGCTTGTTGTAGAATTTCGGTGAGATAATAATTCTTATATCTGTCAAAACAATCATTAGAGAAGCCTTTGTTCTTGGTTAAAACTTTACCAAATAACAAAAAGTTGGACTTTTCCTAATTCCAAAATCTGTATGAAGGACAAAATAAATATGAATTAAGATGGGATTTGTGTGCAAAACTCTTGAAAATAACATGGAAAATATTAAGGCAAAACGAAAAAATATGCTGGTTATCAGCACTTTGTGGTTTTGCCTCTGAATGTTTTTCCCAGCCATTTTCTTTTAGGGAAGTGGAAACTAGGTTTTGTTGTGAAAATGGGTACCGTTTATTACCAATCATTCAACAAAAAGTAATTCTATGGAATGACAGCATTGTGTCTGATGTATTCTTTACATAAACGAGAGAAAGAAATACAAAGCAATGGGAAAAATGAACATATGTTAAAAGAAAATTAGTAAAATGTGTCTGTGTTCTCAAGGACTCTGAAAACTACGAAGTGTTCAAATTCTTATCAAGTCCATTTAAAAAGATATTATTTCTTTTCTTTTTGAAGTAGAATAACCTTACTTTGCAATGTTTACTTAGTAAAACGATATTTTGATTTGATCAAGTAAATCACAGAATATGAAAAGTTTAAAAGTTTTAACCCAATACTAGATGTTAAAATTTTAGACTGATCCATGAGTTAAGATTCTAAACTTTTTGGTCTATCTGGGTAGAAAACATTATGGGAAAAGAAGAAATTGCTTGTTTCAAGCAATTTCTTTAATTTCTATAATTTATTTCCAAGCCTTTTCATGTGAGGGAGTCGAAAAGGTGTCACTGTGCAGTAATGAGGTAATCAGAAAACGTCCAGAAAAAAAAACAATGAAAAGATGTTACTCTGTTACTATTCTAGAGACTTGAAATTGATGATCACAAGAAGCAGAAATTTCTGAGGTAAAATAGAAAGGATTTATGTTGGATGAGCTCCAAATTCCTGGAAAATGAACCTGACTTATATCAGATTGAGGGTATAAAAAATAATTGTTTTTTGCCCTCTCTGGAATTTCAACTAATCCCCGAATTTTCTCTTTTATATCTTGGCAGATAATAGACTGATAAGTGAGATTTCAGAATTCTTTATGAACCCTTACCAAACCAATCCTTGTTGAAAACAATCAGAAAATAGTTCTTTTCTTTCAATGTTTTCTAAAAATTATCATGAGAAAATAAGTTTTAGTTTGGATTATTGATACATCTAGTGATATGAATTTTATGTCAGTCTACAAAGATGTTTCTTGGGAAATTGTTGATAAAAGAAACATTAATGGTGTGACATGGATTTGAATCCATTACCAAACAAGACAAATTTTGTTATATTTAAATGTTTAGAAATATTGAGACAAAAGAAAAAAAGTGCTGAGAAGGCCAGCATTTTCTTTTTTCCCTCAATATCTTCTATGCTATTATAGCACACTTATTTTATCTTTATCAACAACAGTGTTGTTGCATGTTTGCAGCATGTTTGAAATAAAGACTTTTCAATTCCTTGCTCTTTGAGAAAGAGAAAACTTAAAATAGTTATACCTGTATAATTTCTACATTCGTCTTTCTATCTTGATATTATGGCTGCTCTCCAAGTATTGGCTCATAAAACTCAGAAGTTTGTTGCAGTTTTATTGCTCAGATTTGCAGCAAATGCTTACTACTTTCTTTTCTCCGGAGTTATTAACTTGTTGCAAACCCTTCATTATTCTTGTATAGAGTGCATTTATTAAGACTGCCTTTTATATCCCAGGCCGCGGCCTTAGCACAGTTGTTAGCACATCTGCTTCTCATTTGAGAGGTCCCGGGTTCGATACCCGGCCGCGGCAAATATGCTTTCTGACAAAAATGTCACCCATCAATGGTTTCATATCGTGAACCTATGTGGGCGTGCAGCTGGATGCTCGGTAAGGGTTTGTGGTAGTACTGGTATGAGAAACAACAGGAATCCTTTGTTAGGTGCTCCAGCTGCTCCAAAATGACCATAGCACTTGAAAACGGCATATAACCCCAATAAACCAAACTTTTTATATCCCCCATTCCTTTTTAGATGTCAATTGTCAAAAATTATATGTATTTTCGACTTTTGTTTTGATTTTGAATTTATCTTTGATATCAGTCTCCAGGCCAAAAATATTTTTGGAAAAAAGAAATGTAATATACATGTTATTAATAAAATTGATTTACATAATAGTTCTTAAAGTGGTCTTAAAAGCTACATTTAAAACACTTCAATGAATAATATATGTTCATCCTAAAGCATTTTCCAAAGATGTCACTAAGATAAAACACCAAAATATTTGATATCCCTGTCAAATAAATAGTTATTGTCAGTTTAACCCTAAAGTTCCCACACAAGGCCTGGTTTTGACATATTAGATAGATTAATATCCTGTGAAAAGATTGAGGCAAAAGAAGAAAATGCTGATAATCAGCAATAAAATGCTGATAATCAGCATTTTCTCCTTTTGCCTCAATATTTTCAATGCTATACTGCACACAAATCCACTCTTTAACAACATGCACTGAGAATGTCATTAGGTTGCAGCTTTTGAATTAGACCACTCTAATATGAAAGGGTTAATGAAGAGGAAATTTTGTCCTTTTACATGGTATGGTCAAATGTCACTGAAGAATTTCTTGATCTTCGAAAAATAATAAAATGAAGCACAAAAAACCATGCCATGTTCAAGCCCAGAGGGCATTTTTTAGGACATCATTAGATGATAATCATCATATTACATAGAAACAATAAGCTATTGATCATAAAATTTTATTGGTGAAAAATTTAAGATTATGATCTGAAATGATGAAAACATTATTGTAACAAAACTTTACTTGACATTTGACTTGACATTTAGAAAATACTTGGTTTATACTATAGGAGCAAAAATGACTGGAAAATGTGGTATGTTATAATTTTCTTCATAAATAATTTCTGGTACATTATTTTCTGTTTTAAATTCTCATTTTTGACAGATTTTACAAAAAAAAAAAAAAAAAAAAAAAAAGAACATTTTTAGCTCATCCGATTCACATACACATGCCTCCTCATTTATGTTCAGTACATCCATTTAACCCTTTCCCAAACAAGACCTGGTTTTGACGCCCCTAATAGGGAAGTCTTTGGAAAACATTGAGACAAAAGAAGAAACTGCTGATAACCAGCAGTTTCTCCTTTTACCTTAATATTTTCTGTGCTATATCATACACAAATATTACCTTTATCAACATCTTTTTTGTTGTCTGCAGCAGCTTTTGGTTTGGATTACCCTATGATTTTGTCATTTGGGAAAGGGTTGACAATATTATAAGCTTTGAGGAAGAAATGGTAAGAGCTGCTTATCAGCATTTTCTTCTTTTTCCACAGGGATTTCTAAATAAACATCTCTAAGGAATATCAAAAATATTTTTTGTTTGCGAAAGGATAAAAACGAGATACAGCTTGCATCAATTAGCTTTGATAATTTCACCACCAGAAATAGCTTACCCTAGAGATTCAAGTCTTAACTATAATTCTGTGCAGATAGAATAAAGATTATACGCCTAGTACATTTTTGATGACATAATTATATGCCTCCTTGGACTCAAAATTTGAAGCAACTTCAATATAATCAGCTTGGTGTCATGTTATGGTTCTTTCGTTCATTCTTTTTTATAAAAAATGAAATGCTTGCATAGATTTGTGGGTGGTGCATAGTATAATATTAGTGAAAATTGAATTATATGTGTTACCCCAGTTTTGTACTAAACCCTTTAGAATTAATTGTCTTAAATTTACTGATCAAATGGAAATATTTTAGACATTCAATGAAAGGGTTTCAGCTGTTTCTCATTTTTCTATGCAGATAATGAATTATGAGAACCATTAAAATTGCATTTTGTGTGCAACAAGTATCTTTTTAAGTGTTTCCAAACAGCTGCATGTAATTTAACCCTTTCCAAAACGACAAAATCTTAGGGTGATCCACCTCAAAAACTGCCACAAATGAAAAAATGAATGTTTTTAAAGATAAAATTTGTGTAAAATATGGCACAGAAGATATTGAGACAAAAGGAGAAACTGCTGGGTTATCAGCAGTTTCTTCTTTTGTTTCAATGTTTTCCCAAGCATTTACTATTAGGGACGTCAAAACCAGGTCTTGTTTGGGAAAGGGTTAAGTTTAATTTTCTTCATTTTTCTTTGTTAACTAGAAATATTTGAAGTAATTCATTAACATCCAAATCTACAACAAGTTTACATGTCATTTTCTTTGAAATACAAGTTTTTTTTTATTCAAAGTAAATGGTCTTTTTAGCATATATCGGCCATTCTCAATTAGAACTTACACCCCTTAACTTTGCTTGTCGCCACCCATTATCTTCTAATTACAATGATTGTATGGCGTAAAGTTGTTTTGTTTTAAGAAAGTGGGTGTTCTCCACCAGGGACAGCCAGTAATAGTTTGCCTAAGTGCGAAACTTTTCTCTAAAATATCATTCAAAGTTGTAAAAATGACAGGTTCGTTACTGTCGCTGTCCATTTTGTCAAAAGTAGATGTAGTTTTCAATGACTTTTTATTATTGAATTTCAAAATGTTTGGTACCGTATTGTGGAGAAATTACTCACATGTATGAAAATATAAATCAGACACGTATCACTACATTTTTAATGTCCAGTGATTGGAGATAAGTGCGTGTCGCCGAATCGTATAAAAGGTTCGTAGTAAACAAAAATCAGTAGCTCAGGAAAAATCGTTTCATCATTTAACAACTTTCGATTCATGATTTCGTATAAAATTGACCACACAATGATATAATAGTGTGGTTGTGCAGACCTTCTTCGCCATTTTTTAATTATGAAAGAAAAATGTAGCGTTTTTTCGTGGTTCGAATTAAGAATGAAAGGTTCGTGAAGGCTATGTAGCGTTTTCTAATTGATCTTTAAAATACAAACATTGTTTATTTATTCGATCCTGTTATATACTTCTTATCGGATTGAAAATAACACATTCTGTGACACTATATATGAAATTATTGCATTTGAAGCATGCTGAAAAAAGGTTCGTGATGAAAGGTTCGTGCGATGATTTCCGCAAACAGCTTTAATGACTGCCACACTACCTTAATATCGCGACTGTGAACAAGTACATGGGTACATTGTATCATAAATTGATATGTGGCATAATTAAAGTCCAAAATAACAGGTTCAATAAGACAATATTCGGTGTTTAAACAGTTCTTGGAATAATTAGAAAAGTTGGCCTTATTTTGTTTTTATAAAGCATGCACAGTGTTTTTTAGTTACATACTGTTTTATTAGTTGTGTCGCTTGCACGGAAAATGGTATACTTACACATTCTGCCAAAACTCATTATGGAACATCTGCTTGAAATAAAGGAAATGTTCGTGAACATGATCACGAACCTTTCTGATTCTTTTATGTTGGAAAAGAATATATAAACTGAATGTAACAGCATAAAACTGTCATTGTAAATTGATATTTTGATACAGTTTTGTGCGAAAAGACAAAACAACAAAACATTAATCTAATACACCGAAACCAGGTAATGTGTTGATTACCTGTTAATGATTTTAACCATCACTGATTTTCCCCATTGACATAGATGGCGTTACAATAGTTTTATAACTATTAAATGCATTGCTTTCCAGTGGACAAATGATGCAAACATACTATGGCTGGGATCTAAGGTCATAAAGACAATAGGAAAAAAATCCAGAGCAACAGGTGGATCGCAGACAGCTTTCAAACTGGACGAAGATATCACTTTGATCCATTGCTGCGAGAAGTTCTGGTCGCAAATGTTTAAGCTTTTATTTTACCCACGTCACAAAACATTTGGTAAACTGCGTGCAGCATTTACAAAACACTAAGTAAAGGTATTCATGTACGATTTGTTTTGAAGTTAATTGACTATCTTTGGGTTTAATCATGTTTAGTGTTTCTATTTGTTTATATGTCTGGTTTAGCCCTCAGGATTTATTTTTTGAAATGTATTGGTGCTAAAATTATTTTTCCTGGAAATAAGTTTGTTCAATCCGTGAATATAACTATCCCATATAGGCTTAATTGTAACGTATCTGTTTCCATGTGAGAATATAGGTTGAATTCTGTATGTATTTAAGTTGTACGCAAACAGTGAAAGGTTCGTGATGTCACATAGGTGCTTTATTGTCTAATAATACGAATTCCTAAGCGCTTATTTAGCATTTACATCACATTTCATAAACGAGTCAGATGGTTACGGTTAGAATGCAATATTGCATCCGTAGTCTAACATATCGATATAAATGTTATGACGATCGGTAATATATATTCAATCACGATTTGTTGTATATTTGATCGTTCACTTTTGAGAGAACATTTTAAATGGCCGTTTCGGCGTCATTAAACTCGAAATTAATATCCCCATTGTTGAAATCGGTGTCCTGCACATCATACTATGTGTTTTGATTAATATCCAAATCAATCCCATTGATCTTTAGTTAGTAAACATCTGTCATAAAGCTTCAAGTACGAAGTCACGAACATTTCTGGCGTTAAAAGTTGACAAATGGGTACTAGTATTCAAACTAACATCATGAACAAACGGAATAATTGATGTTCAAAAGAATTTCTGAATGTCTTCATGGATATTGTAGAATTATGAAAAGACCAAGTGTCTTACATTTTGTAACACTTCATTTTTCTCGAAAAAAATCTGGAAGGTGTAAGTTCTTATTGAGAATGGCCGATATACAATAAGTATTTTGATGATTCTTTAGTTGTATATTGTATTTGAAAGAAAAATAAGCTTAAAAACTGAGTTTTATTGAAATTGAAATCATTTATATTAGCCCATTATCAGAAAGCAAAATTTTGTCCAATTTGAAAGATGATGCAGACAACCACTACAAGTGGATGAAATCTTAAAAATCTTTACATTTTGGATCAGAAAACATTGTGGAGAATGAAGAAACTGTTTGTGACAAGAAGTTTCTTCATTTTCCATAATGTTTTCCCAGGCATTTTTCTTGTGGGGTGTCAAAAAATGTCACTGTGAGGGAATGGATAAATCAAAATTTCATTTGATGTCTGCAAACACTTTGGATTTGGACCTAAGTCTAAAATTTTGTCTCCTGGGAAAGTGGAACTAATGAGACCACTCACATGAAAGTGTTGTAAATGGGAACAAAAGTAATAACAATAATTATTAACATTGTTTGCTTCTCGTTTTTGAAAATGACTTTTGAATGATGTCTCATCTTTGAGTAAGTGTTCATCACTTCTGAGTTCTCATCAAGTAAAGTACTGATGAGCATTGTAGATTTTAAGCTCTTTAACCCATTACCAGACAACAAATGTTAAGACTGGACCAAATTCAAAGTTGTTGCCAACAATAAGTTCAACTTAAGAAAATATTGCATTTTTAGCTCACCTGAGCACGAAGTGCTCGAGGTGAGCTATTGTGATCGCTTTTTGTCCGTCGTCCGTCCGTCTGTCCGTCTGTCCGTCTGTCCGTCTGTCCGTCTGTCCGTCTGTCCACAATTTGGTGTTTACACTCTAGCATCCACAAATATTAGTCAATCTTGACCAAACTTTGTCAAAACAAGTATGGTCATAAGTTCTCGGATGAGTTCGATTATGGGCCAGATCGGACCAGAAAGTGTGGAGTTATCTGCCCCTGAATGACGAAAAATGCTGTTTTTAACTTTGTTTACACTCTAGCATCTACAATTATTGCCCAATCAATACAAAACTTGGATATAATGTTGGAGACTATAGGATCTTGGATGAGTTCGATTTTCAGTCAGATCAGGCGAAAAAGTCAAAAGTTATGTGCCCTTGAATTTGTCAAAATTGCCGTTTTCGACCGTTTTTGACCTTGTTTACACTCTAGAATCTACAATTATTGACCAATCAAGACAAATCTTGAACACAATGTTGGAGACCATAAGATCTCGGGTGAGTTTAATTTTCAGTCTGATTAGACGAGAAAGTCGAGAGTTATGTGCCCTTGAATTTGACAAAATTGTCGTTTTTGACTGTTTTCGACCTTGTTTACACTCTAGAATCTACAATTATTGACCAATCAAGACAAATCTTGGACACAATATTTTAGACCATAAGATCTTGGATGAGTTTGATTTTCAGTGTGATCTGACAAAAAAGACTAGAGTTATGTGCCCTTGAATTTGATAAAATTGTCATTTTCAGCTGTTTTCGACATTGTTTATACTCTAGAATCTACATTTATTAATCAATCAAGACAAAACTTGGACACAATGTTGGAGATCATAAGATCTCGGATGAGTTGAATTTTCAATCTGATAAGACAAGAAAGTCGAGACTTATGTGCCCTTGAATTTGACAAAATTGTCGTTTTTGACTGTTTTCGACCTTGTTTACACTCTAGAATTTTCAATTATTGACCAATCAAGACAAATCTTGGACAAAATCTTTGAGACCATAAGATCTTGGATGAGCTTGATTTTCAGTGTGATCTGACCAGAAAGAAGAGAGTAACGTGCCCTTGAATTTGACAAAATTGTCGTTTTTGACTGTTTTCGACCTTTTTTACACTCTAGAATCTACAAGTATTGACCAATCAAGACAAATCTTGGACACAATGTTTGAGACCATAAGATTTCGGATGAGTTCGATTTTCAGTGTGATCTGACAGTAAAGACAAGAGTTACATGCCCTTGAATTTGATAAAATTGTCATTTTCGGCTGTTTTCGACATTGTTTACACTCTAGAATCTACATTTATCAATCAATCAAGACAAAACTTGGACACAATGTTAGAGATCATAAGATCTCAGATGACTAGAATTTTCAATCTGATAATACAAGAAAGTCAAGATTTATGTGCCCTTGAATTTGACAAAATTGTCGTTTTTGACTGTTTTCGACCTTGTTTACACTCTAGAATTTTCAATTATTGTCCAATCAAGACAAATCTTGGACACAATGTTTGAGAGGATAAGATTTCGGATGAGTTTGATTTTTAGTGTGATCTGACCAGAAAGACGAGAGTTATGTGCCCTTGAATTTGATAAAATTATCATTTTCGGCTGTTTTCGACCTTGTTTACACTCTAGAATCTACAATTATCAATTAATCAAGACAAAACTTGGACACAATGTTTGGGACCATAATATGTCGGATGAGTTTGATTTTCAGTCTGATCTGATCAGAAAGTTGAGAGTTATGTGCCCTTGAATTTAACAAAATACCTGTTTCTGGCTGTTTTTCGATCTTGAATCTTCAATTATTGACCAATCAAGACAAATCTTGGACACTATGTTGGAGACCATAATATCTTGGATGAGGTAGATTTTCAGTCTGATGTGATCAGAAAGTCGAGAATTGTGTGCCCTTGAATTTGAAAAAAATACCGTCTTTGGCTGTTTTCGACCTTGTTTATACTCTAGAATCTGTGATTATTTATCAATCAAGAAAAACCTGGACACAATGTTTGGCACCATAAGATCTCAGATGAGTTTGATTTTCACAAAGTTATTGACTATAAGTTAGTTTTCAGTCTTATAGTCATAAATGTTTATTGAATTGAACAAAAGTGTTGCTCATATCATTTTGGTTCAGGTGAGCGATATAGGACCATCATGGTCCTCTTGTTTGGTCTTTCTTTTGTTGGAAAACACTGTGGGAAATGAAGAAATTGCTTGTTACAAGCAATTTCTTCATTTTCCACAGTGTTTTCTAAAGCAAAAATAGTGTGCAGGGTGTCAAAAAGTGTCATCATATGAGAATGGGTTAAGTGTCCCATGAATTCTAGTTCTCATCAAGTGAAGTGCTGGTGAGCCTTGAAGATTTAAAGCTCTTTAAAGCTCTTCAACTGGATAACTTGTTAATTACTAACATAATCATATGTATCATTCTCACACTTATTGTAGGAAAAATGCCAAATTTTTGAAATCTGTTTTATTTCAGTGAGATAAAAGAGGTTTCGTTTTTAGCTCGACTTTTCGAAGAAAATGAGAGCTTATACTGTCACCCGGGCGTTGGCGTTGGAGTCGGCGTTGGCGTTGCAACAAAGGTTAAAGTTTTTTCAAACATCAATAACTTCCATACTATCAAAGGGATTCAACCCAAACTTGGAATACTTATTCACCATCACACCCTCTACCTTACTATCAGGGCCCATGACCCTGAGACCACTCTATTTGGAGTTATGCCCCCTTTATACTAAGCAACTTAAAAAGTCGAGCGCGCTGTCTTCGGACAGCTCTTGTCTAAATTCATATGTTCAAAGATATGATTCAAGTAAATATCAGTATCAATTATCTATAATTATACCCCTTTCATATATTATATCCTTACTTTAATAATGTTTGAAGAAGCAAGTTTAAGTAATTCTGTCCAAATTTGAGAGCTTTTCTTCTATTTTCAGGTTGTGGATATTTTGTGGTTACCCCGGATACATTTCGTTTCCATGGTGATGAGATGCAGTCCACCCTGATCGCTCCGTGGACACATCTGCATCCAATGTATATACCAGCAGTGTTTGGGTAAGCGTTCTCTCTTTAGTACATATTATATCTATGATAAAAATACTTACAGCCGTGGCGCAGTTGGCAGTGGAATATACTCACAATTGTAAGGTACAACATCTTCGCTAGCCAAGGTTGAACCCACCTACGTTTGTATTCACCCTTGGCGGATTTAGTCCGATTTTCTTGAAATCGCGAAGCGCCGTCTAGCTGTTGTTCAGCTGGTTGATTATGTCCATTATTGATGACATCATTAACGCTCGTTGTCTTTCGCGTCAGACGTCATGTGGATTATGTAAAAGTTAGCTGATTTTTTGGTCGAATTGTCGAAGGTATAACAATTCGTCGATTAAAGTTAGGGAATTCCTGTCTATTGCAGTGAAATTCTTAGGAAAAATCGCCCATCTTCGCGTTTTTGAGTTGCAAATGCAATGCTTTTTCCAGCCCGTTGTCATGATTTGGTTACTCATAACAAATGTATCAGTCGACAATCTGATTGGTTCCAGCGAGATCTCGCTGGAACCAATGAAAACGCTTTCCAGGAGACCAAGAAAATCAGACTTAATACGCCAAGGGTGAATACAGAAACGACGTTACGTCGTAGATGTCGCCCTTGGCTTGCGAAGATGAAGGTACAAGGGTTCAATTCCTAGTCATATTCTCTCTGGTATGTTGCTCACCAACGGATGGATTTTTGTAAACCATAGTGGAATGAGCATCTAGTGGCTTGGAAAGAAGGATTTTGTGGTAGTACTTATGAGCAAAACAATACACATTTATGGTTAGGTACACCAACAGCCATAATGCGACTGAAATACAGGTTAAAAATGGCTTTATACCCCATTCAATCAATCTATGATAAAAAAAGTACTTTAACCCTTTCCAAAACATCACAATTTTGATAGAAATGTCAAAAATGGTGTTGTTTTTGAAAGGAACCATTTCATTATTTTGCCTTGGTGTACATTGGCATTAAATTCAATAAAGCATTGTTTGTTTAAATGTAATTGATTACAATTGAGTCGGGATCTGGAAAAACGTCCCTTATAGCATTTTTAAAAATTGGGTTTCAAGATCAGCCTGTTGTCAGATGCAGTCCAATATGCATCCATGCCTCTCTATGTAAGTTATTACAGGTCACGAAGATGCAATTAGAGAACAACATGGATCCTGATCAGACTGTGCGTATGCACAGGCTGATCTGGATCTATGTTGGGCTTAAAAGCCTTAGGGGACGGTTTTTCCAGATCCTTGCTCAATTATTTTTCCTATTGCAGGCAGCCCTTCAGACAACCCACAAGGTCAATATCCTGTCAGGTAGATGCAGATGATAACCTGATTGAGTCGTGCAATAAGGTGGATTCAACTGTACAGAATAGAATAGCTGTAAGTAGAAATATTTATACCTTACTTGTACTTGTTTTGATGCCCTGTATAGAAACAGCTTTGAAAATCAGTGAGGCAAAAGAAGGAAATGCTGAATCACGTCAGGTGAAAGCTGGAGATAACTTGATTGAGTCATGCTGTTAGATGGAATCAAATCAACAGAATAAAATGACTGAAAGAAATCATCATTATCAAAGGGAGACAGTAATGATAGTAACTTTTGTATTGCTCTCCCTTACTTCAACTCTATAATTGAATAGTCTTTATCTGCATAATCCTTTCCCAAACAGCAAAGTTTGGACTGTTCCAATTCAAAAGATCCTGCAGCTGATAAAATCTTTCAGATTGTCAGTTTTGTATCGCACATAATTTATCTTCTCCCAAACAGTAAAGTTTTAGACCGGTCGAATTTCAAAGCAACTGCAGACAACAAAATGGATCTTGATAAAATAAGAATTTGCAGACAATATGGCCAGGAAAATAATGAGGCAAAAGGAGAAAATGCTGATTATCAGCATTTTCTTGTTTAGCCTCAATGTTTCCAAAAGCCTATTGAATTAATGATGTCAAAAACCAGTTCTTGTTTGGGAAAGGATCAATGTACAAAAATAGATATGTATATATAGGCCTATAACTACAGTCATGTTATAATGATTGTATTTTGTTTTCCCTCATTTTCAGAAAGATGGTTCTCTGCAGCGATCACAGAGGAGTATGAGCTTCAGCGTCAGACGGTCACGTGATCGAACGAAAAAAGATGAGATAGGGCATGATGGGAGCTTGAAAAGAAGCTCGTCACTGAAAGGGAGGGGTGATAAAGAAAACAGGCCCATCAATGATACTAACTCGGAACCAGTTGTGAAAAACGAGAAACTTAAAAAAGGTAAAATAGTTGTCTATTGACAAAATAACAACAATTTTGAATTCAAAGATGTCTGAGATGACAAAATTAATATAAATATTAATGAGACTTTAATTCCTTTCAATAGGACAGACAAATATGAAACAGAAAATAAAATAAAGGAAATTTTCAATATAGACAATTAAAGGAATGGTCAAATCTTAGAGTAATAGCCGCCTTAAAACGACAAATTTTTAGACTGGTCCAAATTCAAAGATGTTAAATACGACAATTTCAACTTAATGAAATTTCAAAATGCTTTCCATTTTGAGTTAGACAACATTGTGGCAAATGAAGAAATTGCTTGTCAAACAATTTCTTCTTTTTCAACAATGTTTTCGCAAGCATTGTTCTTGAGGGAAGTCAAAAAGAGTCACTGTGTGGTAATGGGTTAAAATAAATTGGTAATAAATGCTTTTCAGTGACTACTAGTCATAGCATAAGTGCATTCTTATCTTATTCTACACTGCCTGCTTGTTTCTTTTAAACACACCTGGAATCTTCCCTTTTTTATTTGCAGAAAAAGTGTCATTTTTCTCCAAACTGTTTGGAAGAAACAAGAAGAAAGCAGAGCCTGAACCGAAAAAGCCTGCGGTTGAATATGCTTCATTTTCTGCTCAGTTTCCTCCCCCTGAATGGACTTGGTACCAGCAACAACTAGATAAACAAGTCCGCACACAGACATGGGTGCAGCAACAGATCGTCAAGTCTGGCACATGGCATCATCTCAACAGTCTACCCACAGAGTTTGGTCCGGGAAGTGTCAACTTCGGTGCTAATTCTGTCCCTGATAGGAGCTCGCCACTTGTCAAAATCAATGAAAATGTTGACCCAAATTTTGACTCTAATGTGAATAGACGATCTCATAGAAAGTCACATCGTAACAAAGGGAGGTCACCATTAGTGATCGTAAATAGTCCATCAGAGGGAGCTTCTCCGGTAGATTTTGGTGATTATCAGACTTATAGAAACAGTATGGGACAGCAGAGTATACGACTGAGTTCTCTCCCGACACGGCTGTCACAGGGGAATGGCGTGATTCACTCCAACTATATCATTCATCCACGGTTAAGCTCCACCCCAAGAACTGTTGGTGTTACAGAGAACTATAAACCTGTGGACACACAGCAAGTGTGGGCAAACAAACATGGAAAGTCAGGAGAAAGAGTGAAACCACATGGTGCTAAGAAGACTCACAAATCTCGCAAATCAAAATCTCATTCAAACAGACACTCAAGTTATCATCCAAGTTCGCGACACATTAGTGGTATGAGTGTAAATCCTGATTCACAGTTTTCTCCGGAACGTGATGCTGCTGATATCAGCATGGAGTATCATGGACGAATGCCCGAAAAATTCTCTAGTCTAGGTCTGTCAAGGAGTAGTGGTGTGAACTGTACTGAACTTGAGAAAAATGAAGGTCATAACAAAAGTCATAGGTCACACAGGTCAAGGTCATATAGACAAAGTTTCAACGAATATGATTCAGGAATACGGAGAGATTGTGACGGAGCAGAACTTTTATATCAAAACACAAGTCTAGATCAGACTGACAGTTTAGCGCAATGTAACAGACAAAATGACGGCCTCAATGCTCATATATACGCCAATGTTCATGTGACAAATAGTGACGATTTCAAACCCAAACTACCAGAAAGGACTCACAGAAAAGTGTCTAAAGACAGATTAATCGATCACCATAATATGAGAGGAAGTATGAGATCAACAGTCCAGACTGGAAATGAAAATAGACTTGATGTTTTATCACATGCTAAAAGGACTAGTCATATAGATAGATTCAGGTCAGACATGAGTTATGGTGATGCTGATGAGACTGGTCATTTGCAGAGATACAGATTGGACACTAATTATGCTGATCAGGATGTGCGTCATCCAGACGGCTTTGACCTGGTGCGTTCCGCACCAGGTCAAAGCAGTCTTGATGATGCACATGGCGATCAGACCGGTCAGTCTGATCGATACCGACTGGACGTCAGTTACGCAGACCAGGATGGACATTCGGAGCACAGTAGCGAACAGGGGACTGTTAAATCTGGGTCTAGTCATGAACAGAGTTCGCAGGATAGCATGGCTGACGGGACAGATAGCTTGATAGATGGTACGGAAAGTAGCGAGCATAGCCTCGGTACTGTAATAGATACTAGCGGTAAAAAATCCAGCGATAATCAAATGTCTAAAATATCTCACAGCGGCGAAAATTCTCTCGGTGATAGTGG
This sequence comes from Fragum sueziense, assembly GCA_963680895.1. Taxonomy (NCBI): domain Eukaryota; kingdom Metazoa; phylum Mollusca; class Bivalvia; order Cardiida; family Cardiidae; genus Fragum; species Fragum sueziense. Next base: position 51,396,871 of record OY804592.1, read on the forward strand.
TTTTAGTTCTTCTCATATTTCTGAGAGGAAGAGTGAGAGTAATTTACATAAAGAACAGCATGGATTTACGTGCAATGATTTAAAACTGGAAAAGAACAGTGTGAATAACTCACACAGTAAAATTGACGATTTTTCTGACGATTCTTTAGGGCGTATACAGTCAGATGTGATGTACGAGAATGTGCGGCAGCATCAACGTGAGGTGTTGAATAATATGAAATACCTCCACAAAGAGATAAATGTGTCATCGCAAAATTTAAACTTGCCATCCATGGGTCAAGACTCAAATGTGGTTAAAGGTGACTACAATCCAAAACAGCCTGTTGCCAAAAAGTTCAACTTTGAGGGGGATTTTCATGTGGTTGGAGTTGTTTGAATGATAATTAGCATTACCATATATTGTTCATTTGCTTGACTTTAGATATTCCATCCATCATTAGATATCAAACACTTTGTTTAATTTAGGTCGACATCCACGGCAAAGGAAATTGATAATGGTATCCCCTTGTCAATTTTCAGGTATTCTGTGGCAATGGAAATTGTTGATACCCAGAAATTTCTGTCGCCAGGGATGACACTGGAAGCTGCAAAAAGTGTTTGATCAATATTGGTGGATGGTATACCTTTAAAGACATTTAAAAAGAATAGTAAAGAGTTAAATGAATCTATATCTTTTTACACATGAAAAGAATTTTTCTTCAAAAGAATTTCAAACTTGTTTTCAAAATATATGATATCATTTAGAAATTTTTTAAATTGTCAGCCAGACAAAATAATTTGTTTTAAAAAAAAATCTCAGTCAAAATTCATTGCAGAGATGAAATTATTGTAATTTGAAGGATTCCCATCTTTTCTCACCAAATTGACAAGGTGGGGAATTGGGTACACAACATTGTCGATAATTTTCAATAATTCTCATAATTTCATTATTTGTGACTGACTTGGATTTTTTTTTTTTTGAAGAAGAAGATAACATGTAAAAACACCAGAGATTTTCTTGATGTGGTGGATTTATTAAATAAATCATGATGAAAAAGTTATTGATGACCAAACAAAATTTTGTTTGGCCATCAATCACTTTTTCATATGGGACAAATCCTGGACACCTTCTCTGCTTCAAACCAAATTTAAATTGGCTATATATAAACAGAATTATTGCAGATTTTCTACAAGTGTTTTTGTTGTTGGGTCTTCACTCCCGCCATGTGATTTTACATAATGAAGTTTTACTTTACTTAGAGAAAAGGTGACCTTCACAAAATTTTATGTAATAGATGTAATGTTATACATGAAAATAATAACAAAATTATGGTGCTATGCTCTAGATCTATATTGATGAAATGCTAAATGAATTGAAACATTTTGTGTCATAATTATATCTTAATAAATAATAGGGCAATAAATATGTTGTGATTTTCTGTGTAAATTTTCAACAACGAAAATATGTAATTTAGGCAAAAATATTTTCATAGTGCTTTCTACCTTAGAAATGAATGTAATGAGTTTTAGCTGATGCATTTTCCATGCACCTTTGTATGGCTTTTTTCCCAAACAGTGATACATTTTTATGCACACAGTAATACATTTTTATGCACAATAGTGCTAAAGCTTCGGGAAATATTTAGGAAAAGGGAGAAAATGCTGATTACCAGCATTTTCTCCCTTTTCCTGAATATTGTATTTCTTGCCACATAGAATTTTGATTTAGACAATCAATTTATTTGATGTCCGCATCCCCTTTAAATTTGAACCAGTCCATAATTTTGTTGTTTGGAAAAGTAAGTTACATTTTAGCATGAAACGGTTACAGAAATGAATACTTTCAAAAGAAAAATCAAAGATTTTCTAGAGTGTAGTCTTGTTCTTTGTAGCCTAAGATTTACTATTTTCTTACTCAAGTCCTATCGAAAATGATAAAATTTAGGCTCGTCCAAACTTTAAGGGATTGATAAATTGTAGGACTTATTATACACAATAATTATTAGTTTGTAACATAACAGTGAAAAGATAGCATAAAGATTTAGGCAAAGGAGAAAATGCTAGTTATCAGCATTCTGTACAGCAAAGTTTTCTCAAGATGTTAGTGATATCAAAACCAGGCATTGTTTGGTAAAAGATTACATACAATGTAGTGTAAGTTTTATAGATGAGCTCCATTATACATCCAACAGAATATCTATTGTGTGCCTAGATGTTGTGACTGCCTATTTAGAAAAGTGTTTTATGCCATATTTTAGTGAGCCAGGACTTTAAGTCCGGGGAGCTAATGTCACAGCCCTAGTGTTGGCGTCGGCGTCGCGTCTTCGAAAACTTTAACCTGGCATATATCTCATGCACTATTATAGATACAGCCTTGATATTTCACATATGGATACCTCATGCCATGACCTTGACCTTGAGACAATGACCTTTGACCTAGTGACCTTGACCTTGGACTCCTTTTTTTGCGACAATCTCTCGTATAGGCGAGCTATGTTGTCCGCGGACAACTCTTGTTAAACATGTACCATTTTGTGTCCCCCCAACTACAATATAACCAAAAGTTTCAGTGCAAGACTGTTGTAAAAGCATAATAAATGAGCTTGGCCTGCATGGATCTAGCAGAAATACCCTTGTAGATATTGAGACCAACTAGGATCAAAAGTGCATCAATTGTATATTGTAAGGCATAGAAAACATTGATGGAAAATGAGAAAATGCGGGTTATCAACATTTTCCTCTTTTTCCTAAAAATGTTTTCCAAAGCCTGTTAAAGGTACAAATAAAACCAATGCTTGTTTGGAAAAAAGATTATTCTGTAAGATGCAGTAAACGTTATCATCGCTTTTCAACAAAAACCTCATAATTGCAGCTTGTTTTAACCCTTTCCCAAACAAGACCTGGTTTTGACGTCTCCAATAGAAAAGGCTTGGGAAAACATTGAAACAAAAGAAGAAACTGCTGATAACCAGCAGTTTCTCCTTTTGTCTCAATATTTTCTATGACATATTTTACACAAATCCTATCTTTAATAACATCCATTTTGTCATCTGTGGCAGTTTTTGAAGTGGATCACCCTTAAATTTTGTCGTTTGGGAAAGGGTTAAGCTGCAGTTACAAGGTTTTTGTTGGAAATCAGTGTTATGCTTTTACAACAGTTATACACTTCCCCATGATATATATAGCAGCTTGTTTGTTATTTATATATGATCACTGCCAACTAGAAAATGTCAGACAATAAACTGTTGAAGTTTTAAAATGATGAATTTATATATTGTTACTATAATCATTGAGCCATTAACAACCTAACTATAGCCATGCAATCATTATCTGCTGAAATAGGGAGCGATCTCATCCAGTTAACCCATTACCAAACCACAAAATTTTAGGGTGAATACAAAAACTGCCCCACAAATGACAAAATGGATGTTATTAAAGATAGATTTGTGCAAAATATGGCATAGAAAATATTGGGACAAAAGGAGAAACTGCTGTTAATCAGCAGTTTCTCCTTTTGCTTTTGTCTCAATGATTTCCCAAGCCTTTTCTATTAAGGACGTGAAAACAAGGTCTTGTTTGGGAAAGGGTGAATATCCAAAGCCCAAGATTTTTTCCAGGAGGGGGATGGGGGGGTTCAACCTCAAATTATGGCTTAAAATGTAATAAATATGTAATGTTACACTAAATTTATATAGTCAAAATTTAATTTGCGGCCAATGCCATGGGGGGTCCGGACCACCGACCCCCCCCCCCCCCCCCTCCTCTAGATCCGCCCATGTCCAGCCATAACAACCTGTAACCTAATCTAGCTATTTCCACACAGTCTGCTGCAGTTTGGACAATAGTTTAGTCTTTCTGGCATTTCTGGCATTAAACCCATTCCTAATTAGTAAAAACTTGTACTGTTCCAATTTGAAAGCTTCTTTAGACTACAGAATAGATGTGAATAAAAAATTTATGTACAATAAAGCACAGAAAATAATGAGGCAAAGGAGATTAAACGCTGGTTGATGGCATTTTCTGTTTCTGTTTTTCAAAATATTGTGTCAATAACTTTACACATGTTTTAAACTCATTACCGTACAGCTAAATTTTTATCATATTGCTACAATCCAAGGACGAGAGCCATCGTTGTTGAATGCTTGACCATGAGCAGTCAGCTGGCATGCATTTGAACAAAAATCCTCGAAATAGGGTACCCTGTGATTGAAATGAGAGGAGTACATGTAGTCTGGATATAAAAGAATCCATTGAAATTATGCAACCCCGTTCTTTAGCGAACTGGGACTTTATGTACGACGGAGAGCTAATGTCACAGCCCTAGTGTCAGTGTCGCGTCTTCAAAAACTTTAACCTGGCCTATATCTCAGGCACTTTGAGAGATACAGCCTTGATATTTCACTTATGGATACTCCCTGCCAAGACCTTTCATTTGGTACCATGACCTTTGACCTAGTCACCTTGGAGTATAAGCTATACTGAGCAAAAATGAAAAATTTACACCTACATTGCTTGTCATATTTCTTCTAAATACAACAAGTAAAGAAATCAAATGAATGTGCTTCGCATTGTTCATTGACTTGGTTTGCCAAACACTAAACTTTTTGTTGATCTTAATCACAGGGATGAAAAACAGACCCTTTAAGTGTGACAAAGGTCCGTTTTTTCAGGTTTACAATTTTAACAGAATTTTACAAAATTTAAACCCTCGAAAATCCGAGCAGAAGAATTCAAACCGTGTCAGACTGTACGGAATGGTAGTCTGAACAGTTATCAGTCAGAAAATGTAAAGAAGCTTGCATAACATTGTTTGAGCTTTTAAAAAACGATGTTTGAAAAGCAGAATTTTCATTATGTTGCAAAGCTTGTAAATTTTACAATGCAATCTCAATAGGAAATTGAAATCGCTTTTGCATGAACATCTGGGAAAAATCCTAGTCGAAAAAAAGGTTCAAAAATCCCATGTAAAGCCTGTATGATGTTTTAAAAAAATCAATCGAAAACCGTGATAAATTTGTGAATATCAAACATTTTAAATTCCCTATTTGTTTATGTCAAAGGGAGGTAATTCACAAAATTGATAGATTAGACATTTATTCTAGAGCTTGCTACTAGTGATAAGAAAGATTTTTTGTGTTTTTCTGGCAACCCAGATACGACAAATTCCGAAAAAATATTGAATCGTTTCCTGCGCATGCACATATGTGACATTAAACTGGTTAAAATTCAGACACCTCAGGGAACAATTTTAAGTAAATGAAAGGACCTCTACGGATAAGGTGAGAATTCTCCCTAAAAGGCTCAGCTCGATGGGTCAATTTTCAAAACTGACAAATTGAGAAACAAAATTAAGCTTTATGGTTAGGTAGACAAATAAAGGAAATAAAAACCGATTTTTATGTCATTTTAAAAGTTCTATAGGTGCAGATAACTCTTGATTTTAGTACCCACCTAAATGGTTTCATTTTCTTACACTACCGGTATTCAAAGAGGTAAAATGAAGACTCTTTTATTTTTATTTGCAATTTATTTTCTACAGATACAGGGATAAATGGTGTTGACATCATATGGCAGCTTTGGTTTTGTCTGTATTGCGCATGCGCACATTTGAAACAACTTGAAATGCGCACTTTCCCGCCAAAAACCGAGGCATACCTACCTTCCCAAGGCCGGCTAACATCGTTCCCCCCCTTGACCCAGCTTCCCATTGACATATGTTGTGTAACTGGATCTTAGGCTTCCTTGGTAAAAAGGATTTGCTGGGTCACGGGGGGGGGGGGGGGGGTGTTTTACATACTTTTATACTAAAAATAGTACTCATATACCATATGCCATAATTTTGGCGGGAAGATTTCGCCTTTAAACTTGTTTCAATGATGCGCATGCGCATTAAGGACAAATGGAAAAATGGTTTATGATTTCAAAACCAATTGTCCTTACATTTACAGAAAATTTTTTGCTTATAAAACTAAAGAAAACTTAAATCTGGTTTAATGAATAACGGTGGGGTAAGAAAATGTAATTTTAGGGGAAGGTACAGAAACCAAGAGTTATCTGTACCTGTCGAATCGTTTTGATCGTACAAAATCAGTTTTCATATGATTTAGATACATATCTAACAATACAGTTCGAAATAATAATCAATTTGCATGTTTTGAAAAATGACTTTTCCATTTGAACCTTTTAGGGAGATTTCTCGCCTTATCCGTAGAGGTCCTTTCACATAGCAGCTCTTTCTAGGTAGAAAACATTGTGGGGAAATGAAGAAATTGCTTGCTATAAGCCATTTCTTCATTTTCCACAATGTTTTTTTCCAAAGTCCTTTGTCTTGTGAGGCATCAAAAAGTTTCAATAAGAGGAAAAGGTAAAGGCTTTGTTTGTTATGGTTTCATCCCTATTTAACCCTTTCCCAAACGAAAAAAATTTACGGGTGGTCCAATTAATAATCTGCCACAAATAACAAAATAAATGTTGATAACAATATTTGCATAAAATATTGCACAGAAAATATTGAGGCAAAAGGAGAAAATGCTGGTTATCAGCAGTTTTTTCTTTTGTCTCAATGTTTTCCCAAATCTTTCCAATTTGGGACGTCAAAACCAGGTCTTGTTTGGGAAAGGGTTAAAGGGCTATGAGTCACTTTCTTCTGATTGCTCATGATGCTGGGTGCGCGATACAGATGGGGTATGGTAACTGTTCTTTAATTAACTTGAGGTTCCTCAACTAGTCACCTCAGTTCTAAACTGACAGCCCAGCTTCTATCAGGATTCATACCCTCGACATTGCACTTTCAAGGCAGACGACCTAATCATTATGCAACAAAAGTGAGAAATGGGGTAAGGTAAGAAAATACCAAGAATCTGCTCAATGTGATTTTTTAATGCACTGATACAAAAAATGTCAACATATACAAAATGGTACAAAATTAATCATACAAGATGCTTTAACTAAAATGATACACTCATTTGAAATGATTCAAAACATACAACTTTTCGTCTTAACATTTACAACCAATCATGTAAATAGAGACCTTATTGAAATTTTAAACATTCCAAGTGTTTGAGAATAACAAAGCACAAAGTTGACAAAGTTTTATATTCTAAGTCAAATTTCTTCTATAACAATATATTAAGTTCAAAGCAAAATCAGGTGTTGAGATTTGCATTCAAAATCTGATTAAGAAGTCCTCTATTTCAACCCCTTCAAATTGAGCAATCCTCAAATTACGAAATCTTGGAAAATCTATTGGAATTCTTTTCCATGTATGCTTGTGAAAGTTATAGATTTCAATAGGGTCAATTTTTGCATGACAGACTGTACTTATAAATAACAGTGTAAACCATTCATAACAAAGTAAATTTAGCACAATATTATCACACTCTGTTTATTAAGAACAGTCTTATACTACTAGAATAATCAAAATATCATTAAGGTAGAATACCCCTAATGAGATTCGGGTGATGTCCAAATAATTCGGACGACGTAGAAAAATTCCGCGATGGAATTTTCAACCGCCGAATGTTAACGACTGTGCCCCAATAGGTCCGAACACATAATGACGCCGCTCGGAAAAAGCTGATGTTTTGTGAATCTCAAAATGGCCACATTAAGGGTATTCTACCTTAACAGGAGTGGGAAATGTCAAGTAAAACAAAATGCTTTTGTGAAACACAAATGTTTTTTGTCAGCATTTCTTCCCTCACCAATAATGCTTTGGAAAAGATAGTAAAGTCATGGGATATTTAGAAAGAATAATATTACTTTTACAGTTCTTCTAATAGGTCATAAGTTTTCAATGAAACAACCGATAAGACATTTAAGTACATGTTCAGGGAGCTGAACCCTTTCCCAAACAAGACCTGTTTTGATGTCCTTAATAGAAGAGGCTTCGGAAAACATTGAGGCAAAAGAAGAAAGTGCTGATAATCAGCACTTTCTCCTTTTGCCTTTATGTTTTCAGTGCTATATTATTCACAGATTGTACCAATAATAGCATCCATTTTGTCGTCTTCAGAAGATTTCTAATTGGAACACCCTAACATTTTGCCATTATAATTTGAGAAAGGTTCAAATGATCTTTTCCCAAATGGCATAGTTTTAAACTGCTCCCATTTGAAATCTGCTGCAGATGACAAATTGGGTATACATAGAGGATTTGTGTACATTGTAACACAGAAAATATTGAGACAAAATGCTGGTTATCAGTATTTTCTTTCTTTTTTTCATTTTCTCTCTTTTGTCTCAATGTTTTCCAATGTCTTTTCTGGTTAGGATATCAAAATCAGGTGTTGTTTGGGAAAGAGTTAAGCCTTATCATGGTGATAGCAGAAATTGAGGTAATTTTTGGCAGGCAAAATGAAAATATCAGGGGTGGTATTTATCAACCAGTCTAAATCAAAGAATACCTTTGAAATTACGCAACAATTCATCTGATTGGCCAAGACATATGTCTCGTCCAATCAGAAGCTTGTTTTGTAATTTTATTTTGACAATCATTTTAGAAATGTTGGTGGATATGGCTCCTGGAAGTACATTTTAGCAGTCTGACATTATTGTCAATTTATTATGACTTGGCATAAGAGGTGTATAATTTAAACCACTTTCCAAGTAAAACCTGACTTTTGACCCCCTTATAAGGAAATCCTTGGAAAGCATTGAGAGAAAACATGGAATGAAATGAAGTTTTCCAGCAATTTCTTCTTTTTTCTCTATGCTATCCAAGCAAGGACACACATTTCCCTCACTTAGCATCACTGATTTTTCGTCTTTATCATCAGTGACGGATCCAGAGGGGGTTCGGGGGGTTCAAACAAACCCGCCATGCAGCCAGATTATTTCATTTTCATGCAGAAATTCAGTCAAAATTGCGCAATACTTGTAAAACGAACCCCCCTTTTTGTAAAAACGAACCCCACGAACAGAAATCCTGGATCCGTCGCTGATCATCTACCTTGGTTTATAATTTCATCATTTGGAAAGGATTCAACATTATAATTGTTGATTCTTGAACACATTAGGATTTCTTTTTAATCCATTACCAAGTGGCAAAATTTCATACTTGTCCAAATTCAAAGATGTTGCAGGCGACAATTTACATGTATAGTCAATGAAACATCACAATATTTGGTATTTTTTAATAGAAAACATTGTGGAAATTTAGATATTGCTTGTCAAAAGCAATTTCTTCATTTTCCACATTGTTTTCCAAAGCCATTTTCTTATAAGGAGTCAAAAAGAGTCACTGTGTGGTAATGGATTAATTCCTTTACTAGATGAAAATACATGTAAATCTTTATTCATACATTGTATTTAAATTTATTTCAGAAAACACAAGAAATATTTAAAATTGGCAAAACATTGGTACATGCATCTCAGGCTCCGATCACAGAAAACATTGAGGGTAATGAGGGAGAAGAAGAAAATGCTGATAACCAATCAATAAAGTCTTCTTTCTTCTAAATGTGGTTAGTTATATCTCACAGACTTCAAAGCAAGCTTGAAAAGTAATTGTGAAATAAGGGATATTGCATTTTCATCCTTAACCCTTCCCCAAACACTACAACTTTAGACTTGTCAAAATCTAAATTAACCCTGGTCATGCTGATACTGGAATATTCCGGTCACTTTGGCAGGCATTATAGAACGAGACCAGCGTGCACATAATTATGTGCAGTCTGGCCTTATTCTATGCAGCCTGCTTCGTTAAATTCAAATGGCAAAGGTTAAAAAACTTTGCAGACAACAGCAAGAAAGTATCATTCTGTTCATCAAATCATGGACAGTATTGATAGAGAAAAGGTAAACACTGGTTTTAATGTTCTCTTTTCTATATCAATATTTTTCCCAGCTTTCTTTACAAGGGACAACTCTGGAACGCGTTTGGGAAACACTTAAATCTCCCTGAAAAGTATACATTCAGATGAAAGGCACTATGATTGTCTGAAATTTAAACAACTTTGGATGAATTTTGCCCTAATAAATACCATTCTCTCCGTGGAAACTGTAAGTCAGCTGAAGACCAAATGCATGATTTTACATTTTATAAAATTATAAATTCATTATAATGTCTCATACAATAAAGAAACTCGAAACTTGAATTATAATCAAATCTGTTATGTCAAACAGTCAGCAAACTACTTACTAAAATAACTGCATTCAGACATACATAAATAAATTTAAAATGGCTTAAATCGAAAAAAGCCATTTAACTGACTTCATTTTGGACTGTCTGAAATCTGTTGCATATGCTAAATGTTATGCAGCATAAATTGATATATAGGTTCATGTAAAATGGCTAAAAAATAAATGAATAGCCTGTAATTTGACAAAAATTTGGACTGTCCAAAAGTAGAGCTTAAACAAGAGTCGTCAGAGACGGACAATGCTCCCCGAATAAGGCATTGTCACAATAAAAATATGCCATGCAGAGCTAATATAAAGCTAACAAATGTTAAGCCCCCTTTTTCCATGACATATTTTGTATACGCAAATTTTAAATAGTTTATTGTCAAGGGCATCTGATTTGCTACTCAAATATGAAATTTCATCAAATTCTGACCATTACACTAGGAAAAATTAAAGAAAAACTGTATTTAACCTTAAGTCCCCTTTTCCCGTGACGAGGCCTCAAATCAAAAAACCGGGAAAAGTACATCGGCATTTTGTCATAGGGAGTTCACATGGTAAGTTTCATTTGATTTGACCCAAGGGTTATGGAGAAATCGCTTCGGACGGACGGAATGACGGACGGACGGACGGACAGACGAAGCGGCGACTATATGCTCTCCCTTCGGGGAGCATAAAAACATAATGTTTTTTTTTTTTTCATGTGATCTGCAATCCTTTTCACACTTTTACTTTGGATTGATCTTTGAGAAAGTTTAATCCTTCCCAAAACTACATAATTTTAGACTGGTTGAAATTAAAAGCAATTTCTAATCGCAAAACTGCTGTAATTACCCCATTCCCAAATAAGACCTGGTTTTGACGTCCCTATTAGAAAGGGCTTGGGAAAACATTGAAACAATAGAAGAAACTGCTGATAACCAGCAGTTTCTCCTTTTGTTTCAATATTTTCTGTGCCATATTTTACACAAATCCTATCATTAATAACATCTATTTGATCACCCTAAACATTTGCTGTTTGGGAAAGGGTTACTGGGTAAACCCCCAAATCCCTAAGATAGAGCATGGAAATCTTTGGTCGAAAAGAAAGTAAATGCTAGCTTTCCAAAAATAATTCTGATAGGAAAAGTCAAAGTTAGCTGATGTTTTGGAAAAGATTAATTAAATGCTAAAAGAATTCCTAACGTCTTTGTACTTTGCCAATTAAAGAACAAACTCTTTTTCAACAAATCATATTAACCCTTTCCCAAACAAGACCTGCTTTTGGCATGTCTAACAAAAACTGCTTGGGAAAACATTGAGGCAAAAGAAGAAAATGCTGTTAACCAGCATTTTCTCCTTTTGTCCAAATATCTCCTATGCTATATTGAACATAAATCTTAACCCTTCTCATGCTGTTCATGTCAATCTATTGTTGTGACCAATGATTTGGCAGGCAGTATAGACTAGGATCAGTCTGCACAGATATGTGGTCTGATCTTAGCCTACACTGCCAGCTTTCTACTACATTATTGTGGCAAAAACTAATCTCATCAAAGTGTTTCTTAAATTGGGATTTTGTTCGAAACAAAATTTCAAGTCAGCAGGACAAGGGTTAATTTACTCAATATTCATTTTGTCGTCTTCAGCAGAGCCTTAAATCTTATTGTCTGGGAAAGGGTTCAGATCAGAAATGTATCATAACCATCACAATGTTTTAACCCATTACAAAACAACAAAATTTTAGCCTAGTCCAAACTCATAGGTGTTGCAGACGACAATTTCCATTGAACAAAATTTAACATTTTTTGGTAGAAAACATTGTGGGAAATGAAGAAATTGCTTGTCACAAGCAATTTCTTCATTTTCCACAATGTTTTCCAAAGCCATTTCTTGTGAAGGAGTCATAAGGTATCACTGTGCAGTAATGGGTTAAAATGCTAACTAAAAATGTCCCTAGTATTTTGGCTGGAATCTGACTTCTTTCGTTAACATGGATGTGATACACGGAATCTGTTTTTTCTGATTCATAAACTCCTTGCCGGTCCGGGATTCAAACTCATACGCCACTTTTTTGTTCACTCGGGTCATCATAGTTAACAAGTCCATTTTGTCCCAGTTTTTGGCGAGGATTTCTGATAAAGCCTGGACGAACCATGAGCCATTTGCACTGTTTCTCCATGAAAAGTAACCTGGAAAAGATGAATACAAATTATACACAGGTGTAACTGTAACCCATTACCAGATGGCAAAATTTTAAACAGTTTCGAACTGAAAGAAGTTGCAGATGACATTTTCAACTTTATGATATTTTACAGTTATCTGACTCTTTGAGTAGAACACATTGTGACAATTGAAGAAATTGCTTTGTCACAAGCAATTTCCTCATTTTCTACAATGTTTTCCTAAGCATTTTATCAATGGGTGATGACCCTAGTCAAGGAAATGCTGTTCAAGAATATCATATTCATAGAGAATTCATTTACACGTTTTATTTTGCAAGCAAATCACCTAATGAAATAATCAGCTTCACTAAAATTACCTTCTATGTGTAGATGAATGAAGAAAATTTATCTCATTTAGAATTTTACAAGTAAAAGCAACAATAATACACTGATGTAAATTGGTTGTGGAATGGATTGAATAATGAACATTTTTTGAAATACATGTTTCAAGAGGAAGAATGGAAAAAAGAAAGAATGAAGAAAAGTTTCAGGAAGAATATATTTTTCTTATTAAAAAAATATTTCGGAACGGGTAAAGAAAGCCTATATACAGTCGACACTTGTTATCTCGACATCAGATAAGTCGAAATTCGGCTTAAGTCGAAGTGAGTCATGTCCCATCCTCAACATATGGATATCAAAATGAATTTCGAAACAAATACAGCCTTTGAAATTTAGTAGGAAAAGGATAGAAATTGCTCGTTTCGAGCAATTTCTTTCCTTTTCCTGGGTGATTTAAAAAAAAAGAGGATTTTTTTTCAAAGTGAGCTACAGAAAATATTTTAAAAGCTTTTGGTGAGCTTTTTGTCCTTAAATAACTGTTGCCTTAGTGTTAAGATACCTACAAAATTTCATGAACATATCTTGATAAATGAAAATTTTATGACAAAAAATGATGCTAAAATTGTCCCTAGTGAAACGATTTTTGTGTGACATTTTCTGATAACATCGTTATTAGGACTGTTATTACATAAAATGTAGGTATTTGGTGATGGAAACCTAGTACTTAAATGAAACTTTGACTTATAATCTTTATCTTCTTCAAGGTTTCAGATGCATATTACCTTATTTAGACTATACATTCTGGGTTTATAACATACAACATGCTAACGAAAATTTTGTCAAAATTTACTTGATTCTCAATGTATTTTGGTCTTATTTGATTTCTGTAGAATTGCAACCTGTTAATTAAGTTAATTTGATGATTTTGATATTATAAGATTAAAATAAGCATAAAACTATTGTTGCATGTCTTTACACTTTGATCTGCTAGAGCTATATCTGTGGGTACCCCAAATTGTCCCCAGTGAAACATTTTGTGTTTGGGTGCTTATTATTGTTCCCCATCTTTTTCAAATATGCATTCTTTTATATTTTCCAAGAGAGTTTGTGCCAAAAAGATCACCAGCAATAGAATAAATGAGAGGTGGATGTGCATTTGTTACCTATCATCTGAAAACAAATGTCCCCAGTGAAACACAATTTTGCTGCATGACACTATATATCAGTCTAACTGTTAAAAGATCTTAAGTTTAGGATGTTGCCTGGTTACTTCTGATTACTTGTTAGTAAAAATAGGTTATTTTCTAATATTTCACAAGAAATTTTTCTTGATATCCCTATGGTGTAGGTAAAATATCAAAGACATCATTTTCTAAATTTCTGACAGCAAAATTGTACTTATATATTGATATTAAATCTAAAAAGCAACTGCCATGTCTGAAATTATAGAAAAAATGAACTATGAACAATAACAAATTAGTCTTATTCATCCTGAGCCTTACAATTTTATGTCTCCGGTGAAACGGTTTCAGCTACATTTGTATCTGGTGACTTTTTTTCAGAATCTTTGCATATTTCAGTTTGTATACATCTTTTATTGTGTCTTTGGGCAATATTCTTTACATTCAAACTAAACAAGAATCAAGTTGAATTCTTCTACCATTTATTTCGGTATCTTAACTTTTATAATGTAGGTGTATCTTAGAAATATGTGCCAGTTGGTTGTTTCAGACCATTGAAAAATACCAAAATTTATTAATCTGCAAGGCCTTGTCAATGATACATACAAAATTCATATACATTATATCAGCTTCTAAAAAGAAGAAGGCTTAAGACAATTTTGTTCATATTTTTGTCCCCAGTGAAACAGACTTTCCAGTTTCTTTGATGCCATGTAAACTACTTGTGGCTACTTGTAGAAAAACGGCTTTTGGCTTATCTATAGCTATGTGTTCATTGTCACATTAGATAGAACTACAGCTATTTTCCTAACATATTGCGTCTTTTACAGAAACTTTTACTAGTGATAAATGAAAAACCAGAGCAAAATTCTACTTAAAATTGTCATAAAATTTGATACATCTCGCAGAAGTAGCAAATTTTGGTATCAGATTGTAGCTTTACCTATGCTTTAAACTCAAAAGACAAATAATCTTTCAATTATATAACTTTTCCAAGCCTTAAGATGTCTAGAAAAAATCAGATATCCTTAAAAAATGAGTCAATGGATTTGAACAAATTCAAAATTAAAAAGGAAATTGTCTTTGTCCTTCACCTTCCCATGTATATTTTCTGAAACTTTGACATATTAGCAAAACATTTCTAGAGAAAACATCAGAAAATAATAATTTCAATTATTGACACCCAATGTCACACTTTATCCTCTTTTTTTTTAACCCTTTCCCAACAAGACCTGGTTTTGACGTCCCTAAGAGAATGGGCTTGGGAAAACATTGAAACAAAAGAAGAAACTGCTGATACCCAGCAGTTTCTCCTTTTGTCTCAATATTTTCTATGCCATATTTTACACAAATCGTATCTTTAATAACTTCCACTTTGTCATTTGTGGCAGTTTTTGAAGTGGATCACCCTAAAATTTTGCCGTTTGGGAAAGGGTTAAATCACCCTCCTACTATATTTCAATCAAGGACATATATGATGCCAATCAAAAATTGTAAAATATCGTTTTCATCGACAGTAATCAAAATCGGATTAGTCAAACTCCGGATATGTCGAGGTATTTTGATGGCCCCTCTGACTTCGACACAACGAGTGTCGACTGTATAAGACATGATATTTTAACGATAATCAAAAGGTTCAAACCTGGAACAACAGAGTAAGCTATCAAGAAGTCAGCCTCTGATGGAATCTTGTGAACCTGTACCTCCAGCTCAGGTGGCATATAACCTTTAGCATCTGTAGTATTGACCCCTACACCACCATCAAAATTACCACCCTGACATGCCTACAGAGGAAAAATTATTGAACAAAACTGTCTCAGGACAGCCAAACATGGCTATCAAGTGTTGTATAGTGAAAAATTCTAAGTCTGAAAAGGGCAAAATTCCATCAAATTAAATGTCAGAGTAACAAATATTAGGTAAGAGGCTGATATGGTCACAGAAACATGTGTAAAGTTTGAAAGCAATAGCTGTTACAGGAAAAAAAGTTATCACAGATATATATAAATTGCACATAAAAACTTAATTAAGAATTTCTATGTCAAAAAGGGTAAAAATTCCACTAAATTACATGTTAAACTAACGAATCTTTGCATAGAGGCTAATATTATGGTCACAGAGGCATGTGCAAAGTTTCAGAGCAATAGCATTAGTAAAATTTAGATTTGACAAACTTGCACATAAAAACTCAAAGCCCAAGCCCGGGTGTCTAGAATACCTCACCTATTCAACAAAAAGGCGCCCTAAAAATATGATAATTTAATATCGTTTGTCTTCTAAAGCGTAATCCAAAATGAAGATTTGATACACAATTTGACAGATATTAACTGTTGTGGGTTATTTCCCCAAGAAAGGCAGGAAAAATTATGTGTTTCATTGCCAAAAATCTGTCATCTTAAAAAGTTCAACTTACCTGAATGAAAAATATTTTAGGTTTGCCGACTAGCCCTGCACAATTGTTCCCTTTAAATGGCTTTAACAATTCTTGTATTTCTATTTTAGAATCTGTACCGAAAACCACGCCTTCTTCCCCGTGTGATAGGATCGCACAAATAAAGGCATCTGATTGGTGATTATAGTCATCCTCACTAGCAGCTGAAAATACATTAAAATATTGTCAAAGGCTGGGGGAACATAGTGGTCTGTAAGTTGACTCCCAGCACCTAATGTACCTTTATTTAGTAAAGGGATTTTTCTACATTCAATCTGAGCAACTTACCACTATCACAAAATACGGCGTAACTTTTTCAAATAAACAGATAATCTGTCTGATTTTTCTGTCTGAGCGGGAACCAGCAGGTATTTACACATTTAAATTACGGAGACAAAGAAAAGTTGGAAAAGTTTGCTCACGTTCATTTTTTTAGCACTAAAGAGAAGATTAATAGAATGTATATTATTTACAAGAGGACCATGATGGTCCTATATCGCTCACCTGAACCAAGATGATATGAGCCACAGTTTTGTTTGAATCAATTAATATTTGTGACATTAAGACTGAAAACAAACTTATGGTCATCAACATTATGTCCCTGTTTCGTCTTTATAGGTCAATATATCTGATTGTAAAGAGTGAAAACAAAGTCAAAAATGAGAATTTTGTCCATTTCAAGGACAGATAACTCAGCAACTGCTTGTCTAATTGTGCTGAAATTCAAACCCATCCATGATCTTATGGTGATTAACCATTATATCCAAGATAAAAGTTTTGTCTTGATTGGTCACCATTAATTTTGTGGTTGTTAGAGTAAAAACAAAGTCGAAAACAGCAATTTTGTCAAATTCAAGGGCAGATAACTAAGGACATTCTGGTCCAATCAAACCAAAACAAAAACTCATCCGAAATCTTATATAAGGTCACCAACATTGTGTCCAACTTTTGTATAGATTGGTCAATATTTGTTGATCTATGCTAGAGTGTAAACAATGTCAAAAGTAGCTTTTTTTCATTCAAGGGCAGATATAACTTCTGACTTTCTGGTCCGATCTGACCCAAAATTAAACTCATCCAAGATCTTATGGTCACTAATATTGTGTTAAAGTTTTGTCTCGATTGGTCAATAACTGTAGATGCTATAGTGTAAACAAAGTCAAAAACGGTCAAAAACGACAATTTTGTCAAATTCAAGGGCAGATAACTCAGTACTTTCTGGTCCGATCAAACCAAAAATCACACTCATTCCAGATCTTATGTTCACCAACATTGTGTCCAACTTTTGTATTGATTGGTCAATATTTGTAGATGCTAGAGTGTAAACAATGTCAAAAGTACCTATTTTTTTTACATTCAAGGGCAGATAACTCCTGACTTTCTGGTCCGATCTCACCCAAAATCGAACTCATCCAAGATCTTATGGTAACAAACATTGTGTTAAAGTTTTGTCTTGATTGGTCAATAATTGTAGATGCTATAGTATAAACAAAGTCGAAAACGGTCAAAAACGACAATTTTATCAAATTCAAGGGCAGATAACTACTGACTTTCTAGTCCGATCTGACCCAAAATCGAACTCATCCAAGATCTTATGGTCACCAACACTGTGTCTAACTTTTGTATTGATTGGTCAATATTTGTAGATGCTAGAGTGCAAACAATGTCAAAAGTAGCTATTTTTTACATTCAAGGGCAGATAACTCCAGACTTTCTGGTCCAATCTGACCCAAATTCAAACATCCCAAAGCTCATGATTATACATGTTTTGACCAAGTTTGGTTAAGATTGGCTTATATTTGTAGATGCTAGAGTGTAAACACCAAATTGTTGACAGACGGACGGACATACGGACGGACGACGGACAAAAAGCGATCACAATAGCTCACCTTGAGCACTTCGTGCTCAGGTGAGCTAAAAACACATTAGTTAGTGATGTTAGCGCTAGTAGTGGTGCTTCGATTTTCGGGGGAATATACAAACAAGTAATTAGAAATGAGTCGACCAATGAAATTATTGTCGCCAAATACCTCGGCGTCGCATGACCAAGATGTCTGTTTTCTTGTAAATATTTTAGCTGAACAGAAAAATGTTTGATTCTAAAACATTAGAGAAGCCTAATGTGACGGGTCAGTATTATATTTAGACTTGCTTTTGGTGTTTCACACAGTTTAAATGACCTTTTTTTTCGATCTCAAGTGTGATCATATCTTGAAATCAGCTGAGCGCAGTGATGTAAATGGACCACATCTTCGGTGTAAATTTCAACTTTGTGCCATTGTAGCAGTTAGACTGCATTACCAACCCCTAAACAATTGTATTTTCATTGAAGAAAATTATATTTGCTCTCATTTAACGAAAAATTGGACAGATTATCTGTTTATTTGAAACAGTCACATACGCCATATTTTGTGATAATGGTAAGTTGTTCAGATTGAACATAGATAAAATCTCTTAACTAAATAAAGGTTCATTACGTCCTGGGAGTTAACTTACAGACCACTATGGGGAGGAACAGATAGACAAAGAGAGGTGTAGAAAAAACAGTTTTTAAGGTTAATCAACCCTTTAGCAAACAAAACCTGGTTTTGGCTTCCTGAATACAAAAGGCCCAGAAAAACATTGATATAAAAGAAGAAAATGCTGGTAACCAACATTTTCTTCTTTTGTCTGTTGTATGTTTTCTGTGCAATGATACTCACAAGTTCTACCTTAACCCATTACCACACAGAGACGCCTTTTGACTCCCCATGAGATAATGGCTTTGGAAAACATCGTGGAAAATGAAGAAATTGCTTGTGACAAGCAATTTCTTCATTTACCACAATGTTTTCTACCCAACAATTTTAAATTTCATTCACTTGAATTTGTCGTCTGCAACATCTTTGAATTTGGATCAGTCTAAATTTTTGCCGTCTGGTAATGGGTTAAAGTAGTCTAACTAACAAGGAAATGGTGAACTTTGAAAGATATTTTGCATTTTCAAAATCCATTTATCCCTCTTATAATTATGTAGCTCTGATATCAAACCCCTAGATCTATTGATCACGCTGGGGACTGTGCATCATGGGATGTGTTACTTTTACAGCCAATTTAGACCAGCTTAAGGTTAGAAATTGTGCAATAAGTTTCTGAATTCTTCATCAATTTTCATGCGGTTTGTTGCATGTAGCTCGACATATTGAGCTTTTTTCTCAAATGCATGACTTATTTGAAGACTAGTTGTACTTTTCCCAAAAGATGTATCCCAAACGACCAGAAAACAATCTGAATTTTTGTCATTTTTCTGGTTGATTGGGATCATTTTTTGGGAAAAGTAAAAGGATTCTACAAAATAAGCCATACATTTGAGGAAAGAACTTAGTAAAGGCAGGGTGCATGCAACAAACCACTTGAAAATTGACGCAGAAATAAGAAACTTATTCCACAATTTCTTACCTAAAGCAGGGCTATTTTGGCCGTAGTTGTTATCCATCGCATGATACACAATCTCGACAGTGTTGATGCAAAGGCATAAAAATACTGACCTTTTTTGAGAACCTGTATCATTTCTATGACTTTCAAATCTTGACATCCAACAACATCGAAGCCCATTTCTGAAAATCGTTGAGACAGTGCGACAGCATCATTATCTGTACCAGTTCTCTCTCCTAGCCCTAGTTGACGATCGAAAATCTTGTTGTTAATTATCACAGCCCGGCCTCGTTTTGGATGATTCATTTTGTATTCGTCTGCATAAAATTCTTCTTTCGTCATGGTGACCCTATCGCCACTGTTGGAAAACAAGAATTTTCTACAATTTTTTCTATACTTGACCTAACGTTACTTTGAAAATGATCAGGAAGTTTGTAGAATGTCCGTATTGTGCCTCAACTACTGGTCGCATTACTTTGTAACATTCAACACTTTTACATCAATATATTCTGACAAGAAAACTGACATGAAACAAACAAGTTCATGTACATTTATCAAAATAGAGGTATCCTTAGCAACCCCTATCAATGTACCTGGAGCACGATATAATACATGTGTTTTTGAAGCCCCTACATGCAAATATCTGTTGTATTTGTATATGTTGTATCCTCTGTATGGCGGCGCAAAAATGTCTGCCGTTCAACGACATTATTGTTGTCATTTTCTGAAAATTTGAAGTTTGTGTGTGATTCCAATTAAAAACTAGAATATCACTGAAAGTGATCATACCCCCCAAAAGCGCTGTGTTTGTGCATTTTGAGATGTACATTTCCTATGAACTGTGAAATGATCAAGTGAGAAAAAGAGCAAACAAAAAAAACAGACTGACCAACACATGGTAATGTTGTAAACATTGCTTATTTTCAACTTAGGACCATTATTCAGTCAAAAATCAATGAACCATGACCAAAATTTAATATGCACATATATGAGAGCCAGTTAGCATACTTGTAAAGTTTTTATGATATCGTTCCATTAGTTACCGAGAAATTGAGCGGACAAGAAAATTCACTCAAGGGTCATAACTCCGTCAAAAATCAATGGACCGTAACAAAAATTTAGTATGCACATCTCAACTTAGTAATAAGTTCTCATGTGATGTTTGAACAAAATTGGTCCAGTAGTTTATGAGAAATAGAGTGGACAAAAAATTGAAAAACCGATCAACACACCTTGATTTTGCGTTAAATGGCAATTTTCAGCAAAGGGCCATAACTCATTAAACAAGAGGACCATGATGGTCCTATATCGCTCACCTGAACCAAAATGATATTAGGCACAGTTTTGTTCAATTCAATTAATATGACTTGAAAACTGAAAACAAACTTATGGTCAATAACATTGCGTCAAGTTTTGTTCTGATTAGTCACTATTTGTGGTTGTTCGGGTAAAATTTGAAGAGCAGATCATCCGAGATCTTATGGTCTCCAACATTGTGTCCAAGTTTTGTCTTGATTGATAAAAAAATTGTAGATTCTAGATTGTAAACAAGGTCAAAAACAGTTGGAAACAGCAATTTTGTAAAATTAAAGGGCACATAACTCTCAACTTTCTGGTCCCATCAGGCCAAATATCAAACTAATAAGAATTCTAATAGTCTCCAACATTGTGTTCAAGTTTTGTCTTGATTGGTCAACAATTGTAGATTTTAGAGCGTGTAAACAAAGTCAGAAACAGCAGAAAATGGCAATTTTGTAAAATTCACGGGCACATAACTCTCGTCTTTCCAGCCAGATCAGACTGAAAAATTAACTCATCCAAGATCTTATGGTCCCCAGCACTGTGTCCAAATTTTGTCTTGATTGGCCAATAATTGTAGATTCTAGGGTGTAAACAATGTCGAAAACAGTAAAAAACAGCAATTTTGTTAGATTCAAGGGCAGATAACTTAGGACTTTCTGGCCTGATCAGACCAAAAATCATACTCATCCAAGATCTTATGGCCACCAACATTGTGTCCAACTTTTGTATTGATTGCTCAAAATTTGGAGATGTGCTAGAGTGTAAACAATGTCAAAAGTAGCTAATTTTTACATTCAAGGGCAGATAACTACAGACTTTCCAGTCCAATCTGACCCAAAATCAAACTCAACTAAGATCTTATCATCACTAACATTGTGTCCAAGTTTTGTTTTGATTGGTCAATAATTGTACATGCTATAGTGTAAACAAAGTCGAAAACAGTGAAAAACTTCAATTTTGTCAAATTCAAGGGCAGATAACTCAGAACTTTCTAATGCTATCAAATAAAAAATTATACTCATCCCAGATCTTATGGTCACCAACATTTTGACCAACTTTTGTATTGAATGGTCAATTTTTGTAGATGCTAGAGTGTCAACAATGGCAAAAGTAGCTATTTTTTACATTCAAGGGCAGATAACTCCGGACTTTCAGGTCTGATCTGACCCAAAATTAAACTCATCTAAGATCTTATGGTCAATAACATAGTGTCCAAGTTTTGTCTTGATATGTCAATAATAGTAGATGCTATAGTGTAAACAAAGTCGAAAACAGTGAAAAACGGCAATTTTGTCAAATTCAAGGGCAGATAACTCAGAACTTTCTTATCTGATCACACCAAAAATTGAACTCATCCGAGATCTTATGGTCACCAACATTTTGTCCAACTTTTGTATTGATTGGTCAATATTTGTAGATGCTAGAGTGTAAACAATGTCAAAAGTAGCTATTTTTTACATTCAAGGGCAGATAACTCCGGACTTTCAGGTCTGATCTGACCCAAAATCGAACTCATCCGAGAACTTAAGGTCATACATGTTTTGACCAGGTTTGGTCAAGATTGACTTATATTTGTAGATGCTAGAGTGTAAACATCAAATTGTTGACAGACGGACGGACGGACGGACAGACGGACGGACGGACGGACATACGGACAGACGGACGACGGACAAAAAGCGATCACAATAGCTCACCTTGAGCACTTCGTGCTCAGGTGAGCTAAAAATCAATGAAACATCACCAGAATTTAATATGCACATATTTGAGAGCTACTAAGCAAATCTGTAAAGGTTTTTTTTTTTGGAATCCGTTCATTAATTTTCAAGAAATTGAGCGGACAAGAAAATTCACTCAAGGGCCATAACTCAGTCAAAAATCAATGGACCATGACCAAAATATAATATGCACATTTCCACTTGGTAATGAGTTCACATGTGAAGTTTGAACAAAATTGGTCCAAGAGTTTATGAGAAATAGAGCGGACAAAAAATTGAAAAACCGATTAACACATGTTGATTTCGCGTAAAATGGCAATTTTCAGCAAAGGGCCATAACTCATTCAAAAATCAATGAAACATCACCAGAATTTGATATGCACATATTTGAGAGCCAGTAAGCATAACTGTAAATTCTTTTTGAAATCTGTCCATTAGTTTCCGAGAAATTGAGCGGACAAGAAAATTCACTCAAGGGCCGTAACTCCGTCAAAAATCAATGGACCATAAGAAAAATTTAGTATGCACATTTCAACTTAGTAATAAGTTCTTGTGTGATGTTTGAACAAAATTGGTCCAGTAGTTTATGAGAAATAGAGTGGACAAAAAATTGAAAAACCGATCAACACACCTTGATTTTGCGTTAAATGGCAATTTTCAGCAAAGGGCCATAACTCATTAAAAAATCAATGAAACATCACCAGAATTTAATATGCACATATTTGAGAGCTACTAAGCAAATCTGTAAAGTTTTATTTTGGAATCCGTTCATTGATTTTCAAGAAATTGAGCGGACAAGAAAATTCACTCAAGGGCCATAACTCAGTCAAAAATCAATGGACCATGACCAAAATATGATATGCACATTTCCACTTGGTAATGAGTTTACATGTGAAGTTTGAACAAAATTGGTCCAGTAGTTTATGAGAAATAGAGCGGACAAAAAATTGAAGAAGAGTGCCATCGTCACAATATACGCCGCCACTTATAAAACTTGAGACAAAAAAATAGATTGAAGGGGGCATAATTCAGGCAAAAATCAATGAACCATAAAATCCTTACTTCATGCACATCTACCAATTAAGGTAATAACATCCACCAAGTTTCAGCCCCAGAGACTAAGTTCCCCAGAGACTAAGTTTTAAGGGGGCATAACTCTAGAAAAAATCAATAAACCATAAAATCTTTCCTACATGAACATCTACCAATTGAGGTGATAACATTGAACAAGTGACATTAAGATCCAGCCAGAAACTTAGGAGGAGTTGCGTTGACAAGACTGCAATTTCAATAAGCCCCAGAGACTAAGATTGAAGGGGGCATAACTCTGGCAAAAATCAATGAACCATAAAATCCTTCCTTCATGCACATCTACCAATTAAGGTTATAACATTGACCAAGTTTCATTAAGATCCAGCCAGAAACTTAGGAGGAGTTGTGTTGACAAGCCTGCAATTTCAATAAGCCCCAGAGACTAAGTTTTTAAGGGGCATAACTCAGGCAAAAACTGACGAACCATAAAATCCTTCCTTCATGCACATCTACCAATTGAAGTGATAACATTGACCAAGTTTCATTAAGATCCAGCCAGAAACTTAGGAGGAGTTGCGTTGACAAGGCTGCAATTTCAATAAGCCCCAGAGACTAAGTTTTTAAGGGGCATAACTCAGGCAAAAATCAACGAACCATAAAATCCTTCCTTCATGCACATCTACCAATTGAGGTGATAACATTGACCAAGTTTCATTAAGATCCAGCCAGAAACTTAGGAGGAGTTGCGTTGACAAGGCTACAATTTCAATAAGCCCCAGAGACTAAGTTTTTAAGGGGCATAACTCAGGCAAAAATCGATGAACCATAAAATCCTTCCTTCATGCACATCTACCAATTGAGGTGATAACATTGACCAAGTTTCAAGAAGATCCAGCCAGAAACTTAGGAGGAGTTGCGTTGACAAGAAAAGTGGACGGACGTACGGACAGATGGACGGATGGACGGACGGACGGACGGACAGACAGACAGATGGAGAAGATGACGCCAATATACATCCGCCTCCGGCGGCGTATAAAAACCGATTAACACATGTTGATTTCGTGTAAAATGGCAATTTTCAGCAAAGGGCCATAACTCATTCAAAAATCAATGAAACATCACCAGAATTTGATATGCACATATTTGAGAGCCAGTAAGCATAACTGTAAATTCTTTTTGAAATCTGTCCATTAGTTTCCGAGAAATTGAGCGGACAAGAAAATTCACTCAAGGGCCATAACTCCGTCAAAAATCAATGGACCGTGACAAAAATTTAATATGCACATCTCCACTTGGTAATGAGTTCACATGTGAAGTTTGAATTAAATTGGACCAGCAGTTTAGGAGAAATAGAGCGGACAAAAAACCAACAGACGGACCAACAGACCAACAGACAGACAGACAGACAGACAGACCAACAGACAAGCTGACTCCTATATACCCCCCAAATTGAATTTGGGGGGTATAATAATATAAAAGCTTGTAATCGTTGTCGCTAACGCAAAATTTCAGAACATGACATCAACTTGCGATGCCAAGGTTAGGGCAGCCAAACGTTCTTTGTAGGATTGCGAAAAATCGAAAAGAGACCTTAAAAATGTTACAATGTAAAGGAGCAGCTTCCCGCTGGGTTTCATCCTGCTTCCACATCCATCGTATAGCCCGGATCTGGTATTATTAGACTTTAAAACATTCCCCAAGATTAAAAATGAGCTCAGAGGTGTGTGATTTGAGAATGCCAATGAACTTCCATAATTCACTCATAATTTTCACTCAAAATATTCTTACGTTCAAAGTTGGTACAATAACATCTAAGCAACGTGGGTTCGAAGGCAAAAAATTGCACCTGTACACAGATTGATTACGTCAAAAAGTGTGACTGAACTCTTTAATGTCGTGCCAATGTCGTTTATTTTACGTTGTCATTCCCCGGGTATGTGTTACTATTATTACAATAATTACTGTTACTTTTGTTTAACTCGACATTTTTTCATGAAATCATCAGACATTTGAGAAATTATAGTCATCTTACTAATGATGCTAAAATTACATAGTAATGATTGTCTGTTTCAATTTTATAGCAACAGTCTACAAACTTCTCGATCACCCCTTGTATAATTTGGACGTAGTAAAGAATGTTGTAGTAAAGACAAATGGCAAACAAGATGAAATTCAATGTCCACACTCAGTGCATATACATTATAAGAGCTATTATTTAATAATAAAATTATTATATAGAGAGACTGTAAAGAAACATTATCAAATTTTGTTTCTTCTTTTGTCTTAATATTTTCTGTGCTATATTGTATACAATTCTCATATTTATCTATCCATTTTGTGGTCCACAACAGCTTCTAAAATGAAACAGACCAAGTATTGGAATTAAGGAAAGGGTTAAACCCATTACCAAACAACAATATTTTAGATTTTTAAGTTAATCAAATTTTACACGTTTTGGTCTTTTAGGGAAGAAAACATTGGAAATAAAGAAATTGCTTGTCAAAAGCAATTTCTTCATTTTCCGCGATGTTTTTCAAAGCAATTATCTTAAAGGGTGTCAAAAATCGTCACTGTATGGCAATGTGTTACCTCATATGTCTCCCACCACCGATCCCTGGTTCCCCTTTCTGCATGGGCTTTGCATCCACACTATCCATTGAGCTTGATACCTCTGAAATAAACAAATTGATTGATTGCATGAAGGGCGGGTCACATACCAATCCGTGCCCATATCACTTCCAAAATTATACTGCACAGGTCCCCTGTTTTAGACATGCTCCGGCTGTGGTGTATGTGACCACGCTTTGAGGTATCGATATAGGGAGTAGTAAATTTTCTAGACACGAAAAAAGGTAAAACAAACCCTTTATTGTGGGTACTCATTAGAATCCTCTTCATGAAACTATTCTATGAGTACCCACAATATAAGATATAAATTAAATCAACAAAATTAAAATGCCTTTATGGATAATTTACTAGTATTCTGCCGCCTACTTCAGAACAGTGGTTGAAAAATGCTATAGACCAACATAGAACATGAAATATTTCTTAATTACATGTATTTTTAAAACCATGTTATGTTGACTGACATCATCAGTCTATGAATCATTTCAACAAACACCTTCATTTCAAAATATAAGTATCAAAACAGTTAACAAAATATCTATAAATATTTGTTTTTGTGTAACAAATATAATTCAGCAGTGGCCATTGCCCGGTCAATGACAGCTTCTGTTCATTTATCCCTTTTCTCAAAACAATCCCTAATTTTACAATCCCTACGAGAGAAAGCTTTGAGAAAATATTGAGGAAAAAGAGGAAAATGCTGGTGACCAGCATTTTCTCCTTTTTCCTCAATATTTTCTGTGCCTTAATCTATAAATCTATCAACTGAAAATAACATTTTGATTCTTATATATGTAACATTTTTCAACGATGTCTGGTCAGTCAAAAATTTGGTTATTTTGGGTAAGGGTTACCCAGCAAATTGGAAGCACTGACTGGTCTAATAGCTGATTACCAAATTAACACCTACTCGAGGGTTACTAATCAGTTTAATTTCAGGTCTCTGAACTTTTCTATAAATACATGTCGTCTGCGGTATGGAAAGGGGCTATTTATTGAAAGCTGATCAATGCCAGCAACAAAATTAATGTTGATCAAAATAGGATTGTTATACAACATAGTTCACAGAAAATATTGAGGCAAACGGAGAAAATGTTTTGCTTTGACAGTGTTTTTGCAGGGATTTTGTTACCTGCGAGTCCCGAGTCCCTGACTCATATTTTTTTCTCAGGACTCATAGATAAATATTTAGTGAGTCCCAGAATGCTAACATTTTCAATGCGTAATCAACATTGTCTTACAAAGACTCAAATGTTTCAATATTGGACTCATTGTTTTGGGAACCAGTGAGTCCCAGGACTCTTCCACATAAATTTGTAACAAAATCACTGCACATGCATTTTCTAATCATCATGACATGAAAATTGGATTGTCAGAACTAGACCTTGTTTGGAAAAAAGTTATCTACCAGGCAATGGATTACCTTAACCCTTCCCCAAACAACAAAATTTTAGGGTGTTCCAAATTCAAAGCTTCTGCTGTGCAAACGACAATATAAAAGTAACTAAAAGGGAAACTCCTGCACAATATAGAACAGAAAATATAGAGGCAAAAGGAGAAAATTCTGATTTTCAACATTTTCTTCTTTTGCCTAAATGTTTTCCCAATCATTTTTCAATAGGGATGACAAAGCCCGGTCTTGTTTGGGAAAGGGATAATGGTAATTTAATCCAATACCACATTATGACACATTTCATCACCCTTCAGAATTGACCAAACGCCGACTGTCAATCAAAAACATCGATTAGCCAATTGATGATCAGAAAAATGTCATGCCCCAATTGTTCTTCGTTGCACGTGTTATTGTATCGATTTATCGACTGACAATCAAAACAATCGACATGCCAATTGCAAAGAATTTTGTGCT
The DNA here is from genome assembly GCA_963680895.1 of Fragum sueziense. Lineage (NCBI taxonomy): Eukaryota > Metazoa > Mollusca > Bivalvia > Cardiida > Cardiidae > Fragum > Fragum sueziense. The sequence continues at coordinate 51,425,028 of OY804592.1, forward strand.
AACAATAGACTAGGTTTAACGTATGTTTTGATAAACCGTTGGTGTTGTTATAAAATCTCGTAACTACGGCTTAACTTAAGCCGTAGTTACGAAACTTTATTGCAACATCTACGAAATACTATTTTGTTTGTCCGAATTTACTTTACGATTAACTGGATAAAATCGTTCCCTATAAACAAACACATGTCCATTGTTTGTATTAAATTCTATGTTGGGCGGAGCGATCTGTCGATTGGCGTTTGGTCAATTAAGTTACTTGGGAAAAGGACAATAAAATTTCCCAAACGGCCAAATTTTAGGGTGGTCAAAATTAAAATCCGCTGCAGACGTCAAAGCTGATGTTGATAAATATAAGATTTGTGTAAAATATGTCATGGAAAATATTGAGACAAAAGGAGAAACTGCTGGTTACCAGCAGTTTCTTCTTTTGTTTCAATGTTTTCCCAAGCCTTTTCTATTAGGGGCGTCAAAACCAAGTCTTGTTTGGGAAAGGGTTAAAAGGAGAATAAAAAGAATGATGCTTGCAAATTTATACATTTTTTTCACACTTTGCCAAACAATCATCAGTTTCCTGCACTTTAGAAATAAAGCTTAAAAAAACATTGATAACTGAGCTTTTTATTTGAAGAAATGGAAAAAGTGCTGAAAGCAAATATATTAACAACATTTTCTTTCTTTTCCCTAAATTTTCCACTCTATGAAAGACAATTTTTTTCATTATAATTGGTTTTTGATTACTTTTATTGTCTGTAAAACCTTTAAATATGGTCAAGGTCGATTTTTTACTGAGACGGTCAACAAAACCTGGTACCGTAATTATTCTAATAAACGCCCAAGCATTTATTAGAAAAGCTAATAAACGCCTGAGCGTTTATTAGAAAAGTACTCGATAGAAAAGTTGGAGATGGACATTTATTAGAGGTATTCTAATTTTGTTAGTCAAAACATGCAAATCAAATGTCAATTCATGGACTCAAAGTTAATCAGGTAAAAGTTTGCAAAGTTTTGTTACAAAGACTGTAAAATATGACTTTTTTTATTAAATTCCTTCATAGTTAAAATGGATTTGGGGACAGGAAATCCTCTCTTTCATTGCCTTTAGAAGTGATCTTTGTTTGTAACTTACATTACTTCAATCCCGAAGTAGGGGATGGGTGTTTATTAGAATCACCCTTTTCCGCTTAATTTGTGCTTGTATTATGCATATATCAAGCTGAGATTTGGGGGATGGGCGTTTATTAGAATAATTACAGTACTATACAAGGGAAGAGTTTATTGTCTTGTCATTAACCTTTTTCCAAACAAAAACAGACTTTGAGTTTTGATATCCCTAGCTAAAAAAGGATTGGGAAACATTGAGACAAAAGAAGAATCAGCATGTTCTCCTTTTCAAGTTTTGAGTTAGTATTTTGTTGTACATACAATACTATAATGTACACATATCCAATTTTCAGCAACATCCATTTTGCCGTCTGCGACTGCTTTCAAATTGGACCACCCAAAATTTTGTAATTTGGGAAAGGGTTAAATAATGATAATATAATCAATTAAAAAAATCAAAGTATTTGAATTTTTTATGACTCATTGAAAAAGGGGGAAACCCCTATTCATTTCTTGATCCCAGTTAGGAAAAGGGGGGGGGGGGAATCTGTTAGCCCTTTCCCAAACAAGACCTGGTTTTGACGTCCCTACCAGAAAAGACTTGGGAAAACATTGAAACAAAAGAAGAAACTGCTGATAACCAGCAGTTTCTCCTTTTGGCTCAATATTTTCTGTGCCATATTCTACACAAATTCTATCTTTAATAACAATTATTTTGTCATTTGTGGTAGTTTTCGAAGTGGATCACCCTAAAATTTTGTTGTTTGGGAAAGGGTTAAAGAATTTATTTTGCAATAATGTAGGGACATTAATTATTGCGAAAGTAGAAATAAATCAAAGAATAAAATGTTTTACCATACAATAACTAATTAATTTCAACCCATTACCAAACAACAAAATTTCAGCCTAGTCCAAACTCATAGGTGTTGCAGACGACAAGTTCCATTGAACATAATTTAACATTTTTTGGTCTTTCTTGGTAGAAAACATTTGGGGAAATGAAGAAATTGCTTGTCACAAGCAATTTCTTCATTTTCCACAATGTTTTCCGCAGCCTTTTTTGTGGGGTGTCCAAAAGTGTCAATGTGTGGGAAAGGATTAACTCTTGTCATAGCAAATTTTCTGTCTGCTTAGATAATGTAACATTTCTTGCATAAATGTTACCCGGTCTTATCTGGGAAAGGGTTAAAAATTAACACCAAATTTAAACACTTTTACTTTCATTCCAGGCCCGTAGGAATAGGAACGCTTGGGGGGGGGGGGGGGGGGGGGGTCACGTTACAGAATACCATTTTTGAGGCAGAATATTTCAAAAATCCATCTTTAAAATTCATAAACAAAACTCTTTCTTTAAAGAATGTGGTTTAAACTTTCTAACTACCAACGCATTTTTAATAATCAGGCGTAGTCGTCGAGATATTAAAGGGGGAGGAGCTAGGCTGTCGAAAATGCAAATGGCACAATAATTACAAACCAGAAATAACGTATGAAATTACCAACCTGAAGGGGTAGATCATTTATGTCCATTGTTACCAGTCTTACCACTCGTCGAGCTTTATTAAGTATTAAAATCCAAGTCAATTAATAACATGCTGGTCCTCCTTGTTTTTATTTTGTAACGGCTACATAAGCCCAACCTTCAAAATTCAATTACGTCAGAGATACGTCATCTGTGCTCAGCGAGATTTAACACACCATACAACCGGCTGCGTAAAAAGTCAGCGAAGACCGATTCGGCATCTGATGTCATGTGCATGGTAGGTCAAATGAATTTACTTTTATGAATAAACGAAAGGATCTTTGGTATTCTATAATTGATAAATACGTGTATAAATATTCATGTGCTTGTACAAAATAAACCTTTTCATGTATTCCTCGCAAATAAGGTCACAGTTATCGACACAGCTGGTTGTGTATGGTGAGTTAATACCGCAGAGGTGTGTCTCGTTGACCTTGACCTTGTCTTGTTTTGAAGTAAAAATAGAATGTGTAAACACACTTGTATTTTAGATTGATCTATAGCAAAGTAAAGATTTTTTTCGCCGAGATTGAGGTTTTTATGCATTGCTAATTGTTTTTCCATGCATAAATATGAGATCCCGAACAGTTCGGAAGCACAAAAACATAGAATGAGCCCCTTTAAGGCTGAAAGTTGGTAATGCTTTAACGAAAAAGACTGATGCTTTCACCTCCACCGAATGAGTGCAGGTCCGCACTTTATGACTGACAACGTTTTTGATGGGCTGAAGGGATTGTGCCGACCGAATCAATTATGTTGGACTACCTTAAATTGCCACTATACCATCCTAGCTCTGACAAAGCAAAATTTCATTTTCAGCAATTTTATGATCACAGATCTGGTGGCAACTTATTTTCTACAATTTGGCATTTCAGATCAATAACAAGCTGAAAAAGCTCATCTGTTTAAAACAGAAGATAGAAATATTACCTCTCTCTGACATCATGTAAATTGTGAGTAGTTTGTACCAGTGTTTTCACGGAAATGATATCATCAAAAGTTATTTTCGGTTTATTGGGAAAACTTTTGTTTATACTTAGCAGGGAACCAACCAAGAGCACGGTATTCGCTCCACAATTCTTTTGCACCTTTTTTAGTTCCATATATTTATATATTTAATAACTTTATCGGGGTCTTATTATTCATTTCAGTGTTGAACTGTTCAATTCTTATCACAATTAAATACTGAAATATTTCATTAATTCAAATAAATAGTAAAAAATATATCATTTATTTCATAATTATGATCGAAAGACGGGATATGTTGGTAGCAGTTTCGGAATAACGATCAGTTTCGGAATTCCAAAATGGTCAACGTCAATTTCGAGATTGATCGTGACCTAATATCGAAGGTAAACACAACAGCAACGGTGTCACAACTTTCGATTTAAATGTAAAACAAGTTATAAAATCGAATTTAATCATCGATATATGTAAACAGACTTTGATGATATGTTAAATAGGATATTTTTGATAGAAGGAAGCACGGGTGATGGTAATTTCGGAAAAATGCAACTTCGGTAAAATGATTTTATATAGTAATAAAATGGATACTTCGGTAAAAAGGTAATTATAGTGTAATTATCACATTGAGACACGAGTCCAGCTAATTATCTTTGGCAGTTTGTATCAAACATGAAATTAAGTGATTTATTTGAGTAAATGATGGACAAACAAGAAATTGAACTTATATACATGTATATATTCATTTGATAAGTAAAACTAACATAAGAGATTTGGACATGTTTATTTGTCGATCGATCATATATAACAAAATATGAATACATAATTATATATTTACATATACTTACAGACAGTTGGAAAAATGAAATATTCATTTTTTTCTTTTTATTTTCAGATTTTGATGAGGTCCAATTGAAGAAAATAATATCCCTTTACCACGATATTTTCAGAAGCAGCTATATCTTATATATTTGTGACACGATTAATGAATTAAGCTATTGATTGATGAAGAAAAGCATTTTGGATGAAATTTTAGCAATGGATGTTACGCATATTTACCGATTTTTTTTTCTAGATATTGATCAAATATTGATCAATTTTCCCTTTTTTCCTGGTCCAAGATGCTTTTCCTCGACAGAAAAATCAAAGGATGTATAGACAACAAATCAAAATTTTTACAGACAACAAAATTTGAAAGTACAAGATAAAAGTGAATTTGGAGAAAAAATGGATGCTCATTTTCGCCTTTCAAATCTATCTTTTTTCCTTTTTAGTAAGAGATAAATTCTTGTTATGTTATTGCTATATATTTTCTAGGTAATAATTCACGATTGTCACTGATACTGAAATGTAATGTAATGAAATGTCACAAACGTCATTTGGTCTTCTGGCATGTCATACATATATGTAGTAAGTCGGGCCAGCCCGATGATGTTGGCGATCAGGTGCAGGAGTGGTGTTGTTGTTATCTCATCTTCTTCATAGCGGTCCCAAGCATCTTCTATTTTTCTTTGGATCTTCTTGAATTTCTTCCGTCTACTCTTGGACAATATGTTGTCCGAAACCAGACGAATCTGAAGGTCCAGGGTCTATGACTATTCGCACAGGAGTTGGATTAATTTGTAGAGGCCAAGGTTGGGTTGACCTGCTCGGCTGTTGAGTCGTCGATGCCAGCCTAAAAGATAAAAAAACTGTAGCACTATTTTGATCTTTCTGTAGATACGCCAAATTACGCTGTGTCACGTGGAAGACACAGCCCTTTATGACAGCGGCGGGAAAAACTTCCCTGATCGCCTGTCAAGCAGCTGAAAGTTAAAAGAGAAAACAACATTAATTTTTAGTATTCACGATACAGAATTAAAATGGTTAAAAAGATTTTAAAAAAATAGACTGTTTTAGCTACGTGATGAAAAATGAACTTGTTTTATTAGAGAAAAGAAAGATATGATCGATGTCTAAAATAGATGAGTATGATTTAGAAATGTTTGTTGAGATGAGAAATAAGTCAAATTACTTACCAGATTGGTGCAAGACTTTGTCGCACAGATCTATTCGTATTTTGATAGAATAAATTTATTTTCTATTTGGATCACAACTCTAGAGATAAGCATATTTTTAAATAAATATAGATCTTTAAGAAAAAATATTTCAATAGATCACAATAAATATACTTTATCAAACATCGGAATTAATCGATAATTCGCCGGCAAGGTGATAAATACACTATAATTACCTTTTTACCGAAGTATCCAATTTATTACTATATAAATTCATTTTACTGAAATTGTATTTTACCGAAATTACCTGAAGCACTAAGTCTTCAATGGCAAGCGTGTCTACAGTGTTGACATTGATTAGGACTGCTGAGCCGAGGATGGCTGTGGTGGGGCTGTGGTGCCTTTACCGGCTAAAAAAAATGGGGCGACAGGACTTTGTGCAAAGGCACAGTTTAAATAAAGGTAAATTTAATCTTGGTTTGTAAATATACGGTTAATTTTGATCTATACATTGCATTTAAAAGAGAAAAATACCTCTGGATGTTTACACATGTTTTGGATGGAAAATTTAGCATTTCCCAAACAACAAAATAAAAGGTTGGACCAATTTGAAAGCTGCTGTAGATGACAAAATGGGTTTAACTAAAGATAATCTAACTATATATACTGCCTAACTCCCCTTTCGGGTATTATTTACTGGCAGATAAAATTTGTGATTGATAAAATATTGAGGCAAAAGGAGAAAATGCTGATTATCAGTTGTTTCTTCTTTTGTTTCGATGTTTTCCAAAGCCTACACTTTAAGAGACGTCAAAACAAGGTATTGTGTGGCAAAGGGGTAAAACGCCGTAGTCCTATCAAAGTATTTTTCCATACTACCTTGTTTATAGTTATGACAGTCACACCATACCGAAAGATTTGGGGCATATTGTTTTACTTGTGTCCGTCTGTCTGTTCGCTTTGTCCGTAAACTTAACATTAGCCATTTTTGGGGCATTCATGTTTCACAAACACATCCTATTTCTTCAGAAGTTATTTGAACATATTTATTTAACATCAATTTGGAAGTATTTACAACGTTTTTTCTCTTAGTTTTGGGAACAGGTCCGAAACCAGGCTAATTGGGAAAAATGCATTGTTTTGTCAAAAATTGGGAAAATATTTCATCACAGACTCCAACAAAAACAGAGTCCTGTGCATAGTTAACTATATGAAATCATCTGAAGGGACTTCCAGTTTGTCTCTGGATACTTTTTTCTCAACATATGAAAGGGAATGATTGAAATTTCATTAAAAAAGAAGGAATTACCTTTGCATTGGGAATTTTCTATCCAGATTTTGGGAAAAAAAATACCCTATTTGGCATTGGGAACGGGTCCTTTTTACGGACCCGTCCAAAGAAGGAGAAAAAACGCTGATTTAGTAAGTTTTTATTACTTAGTTTCATCCCTTTCGATTCTGCTTCCTGGAAACCACACAGTCGGGGCTAGAATTTCCGTATAAAGTCAGTTTACTCGCAATTGTTTGCAAGTGGCTTTTTGAATCACTAGCAAAAAGATAAATACACTAGCAAAAAACTATGGTGCGCAACAAGGGTCCGATTAACAATTCCGAGGCCCATTTGCACCATAATCTAGATTCAGAGGATGGTATCTGATAGGAACTATCAGCCATCGCTTATCGGGGTTCAAACTCTGAACCTCTTGGTTGCAAGGCCGATGTTTGACACCTTTTTATTTAGATAACAAATAATCAAAGAGTCCCTCAATTTCTTGTCAAAGCTGTCAGAAAACATTTGTGAAAAGTGATGAATTTGCTTTTCATTATTTCAGCAAATACATAAAGTTTGAGATTTACTCATAATCCAATGCAAGTGATCAACAGTGGTGTCTGTGGTCACAAGGTATAGTGTCAGCCTTACCACTAACAGGTTCCTAGTTTGATCCCCTGTAGCGGAGGTAGTTCTTGGACTTTTCATGGGCCCAGGCATTAGGCGCAAGTAGGGCCTACTGGTACAGTGTCAAGGAAGTAGTATTGCAAGGGATTAATCTAAGTTGTAAGAACTTGTTTCCCAATCAATGTAAAATAAGAACAGTCAAACAAAAAACTGTAAATAGAAAGATTTTTTTTTACTTCCTTATTAATTCTTCTTCTTCTTGCAAGTAAGATATGGGCGGATCTAGAGGGGGGGTCGTGGGTCCAAACCCCCCCCCCCCCCCCGTGGCATTGGCCGAAAATTAAATTTTGACTATATAAATTTAGTGTAATGTTACATATTTATTACCTTTTAAGCCTTAATTTGAGCTTGGAGGCCCCCCCCACCCTGGAAAAAATCTTAGGCTTGGACCCCCACCCCCCTGGAAAAAAATTCTTGATCGGTCCTTCTAAGAGTCAGGTCTTCAGAAGGGATTTGTTCTGCGTTTAATTACTGCACCCAGTAATGTTAAAAGAAACAACAATGCCCACGGAAGTCTCTATTTTAAATCTTAACCCTTTCCCAAACAACCAAATTTTAGGGTGATCCACTTCAAAAACTGTCACAAATGACAAAATGGAAGTTATATTGACGGTAGGATTTGTGTAAAATATGGCACGGAAAATATAGAGACAAAATGAGAAACTGCTGGTTATCAGCAGTTTCTTCTTTTGTTTCAACATTTTCCCAAGCCTTCTAAATTAGGGATGTCAAAAGCAGGTCTTGTTTGGGAAAGGGTTAAAACTATGTTAAAATGATGTACAATCTATGAACTTGGTTTATTCTATAGGTGCACCACTGGAGAGCTGGATGCCAGACAGTGCCTGAACTCGCACATATGTAGTGTTGGTCAGAAATCCCTGATTGTCCTTGGGAAGTATGAGTCTCTGTAGATTGGATGGTTGGTTCCTTCTTGGAAGAAGCAGTGCTGGCCTCAATTGCTACTGTCACTAGCTTTGAGGTAGGCATTCTGGTTGATTGATGAACAAAATACCCAACTTTGATGGCAGGGTCCGCCATTGTATTTGGATGTCAGATGGGTATAATAATATGCCAATTTGTAAGCTTAACCCATTAACAAACAACAAAATATTAGGGTCATCCAAATTAAAAGAAGTTGCAGACAACATTTTCAAAGTCAAAAACTACTCTGTGTTAGAATGGGATAAATGAATAAATCACCCAAAAACCTGCAATAGAGAATAAAACAAGGAAAATGGTTAGAACTTAAAAAATGGCATCTACTTATGCCTACTGTGTTTACAAGGCTGTATCTCCTTATAAAATAACTTGCCCAATCTATACACATTTTTAGCTTCTTTGCTGACATACATAATACACAAAGTAAAAACTTGACTGACCTACTGACTGACTGACTGACTGAGTGACTAGCTGTCTGACAGACTGAGTGACTAGCTAATGACCTAATGACTGCTGAATGACCTAATGGCGGACACATGGACGGACAGACTGACAGACTGACTGACTGACTGACTCACTCACTCACTCACTCACTCACTCACTCACTCACTCACTCACTCACTCACTCACTCACTCACTCACTCACTCACTTACTGTGACTGACTCACTGACTGACTCACTGACTGTGACTGACTCACTGACTGACTCACTGACTGTTACTGACTCACTGACTGACTCACTGACTGACTGGCTGACCTACTGACTGACTGAGTGACTAGCTGTCTGACAGACTGACTGACGGACTGACCGACGGACCGACCTACTGACTCTGACTCACTGACTGATTGACTCACTGATTGGCTGACTCACTGACTGTGACTGACTCACTGACTGGCTGACCTATTGACTGACTGAGTGACTAGCTGACTTACAGACTGAATGACTAGCTGACTAGCTGACTAAGTAGCTGACTAAGTAGCTGACTAAGTAGCTGACTGACTGACTGACTGACTGACTGACTGACTGACTGACTGACTGACTGACTGACTGACTGACTGACTGACTGACTGACTGACTGACTGACTGACTGACTGACTGACTGACTGACTGACTGACTGACTGACTGACTGACTGACTGACTGACTGACTGACTGACTGACTGACTGACTGACTGACTGACTGACTGACTGACTGACTGACTGACTGACTGACTGACTGACTGACTGACTGACTGACTGACTGACTGACTGACTGACTGACTGACTGACTGACTGACTGACTGACTGACTGACTGACTGACTGACTGACTGACTGACTGACTGACTGACTGACTGACTGACTGACTGACTGACTGACTGACTGACTGACTGACTGACTGACTGACTGACTGACTGACTGACTGACTGACTGACTGACTGACTGACTGACTGACTGACTGACTGACTGACTGACTGACTGACTGACTGACTGACTGACTGACTGACTGACTGACTGACTGACTGACTGACTGACTGACTGACTGACTGACTGACTGACTGACTGACTGACTGACTGACTGACTGACTGACTGACTGACTGACTGACTGACTGACTGACTGACTGACTGACTGACTGACTGACTGACTGACTGACTGACTGACTGACTGACTGACTGACTGACTGACTGACTGACTGACTGACTGACTGACTGACTGACTGACTGACTGACTGACTGACTGACTGACTGACTGACTGACTGACTGACTGACTGACTGACTGACTGACTGACTGACTGACTGACTGACTGACTGACTGACTGACTGACTGACTGACTGACTGACTGACTGACTGACTGACTGACTGACTGACTGACTGACTGACTGACTGACTGACTGACTGACTGACTGACTGACTGACTGACTGACTGACTGACTGACTGACTGACTGACTGACTGACTGACTGACTGACTGACTGACTGACTGACTGACTGACTGACTGACTGACTGACTGACTGACTGACTGACTGACTGACTGACTGACTGACTGACTGACTGACTGACTGACTGACTGACTGACTGACTGACTGACTGACTGACTGACTGACTGACTGACTGACTGACTGACTGACTGACTGACTGACTGACTGACTGACTGACTGACTGACTGACTGACTGACTGACTGACTGACTGACTGACTGACTGACTGACTGACTGACTGACTGACTGACTGACTGACTGACTGACTGACTGACTGACTGACTGACTGACTGACTGACTGACTGACTGACTGACTGACTGACTGACTGACTGACTGACTGACTGACTGACTGACTGACTGACTGACTGACTGACTGACTGACTGACTGACTGACTGACTGACTGACTGACTGACTGACTGACTGACTGACTGACTGACTGACTGACTGACTGACTGACTGACTGACTGACTGACTGACTGACTGACTGACTGACTGACTGACTGACTGACTGACTGACTGACTGACTGACTGACTGACTGACTGACTGACTGACTGACTGACTGACTGACTGACTGACTGACTGACTGACTGACTGACTGACTGACTGACTGACTGACTGACTGACTGACTGACTGACTGACTGACTGACTGACTGACTGACTGACTGACTGACTGACTGACTGACTGACTGACTGACTGACTGACTGACTGACTGACTGACTGACTGACTGACTGACTGACTGACTGACTGACTGACTGACTGACTGACTGACTGACTGACTGACTGACTGACTGACTGACTGACTGACTGACTGACTGACTGACTGACTGACTGACTGACTGACTGACTGACTGACTGACTGACTGACTGACTGACTGACTGACTGACTGACTGACTGACTGACTGACTGACTGACTGACTGACTGACTGACTGACTGACTGACTGACTGACTGACTGACTGACTGACTGACTGACTGACTGACTGACTGACTGACTGACTGACTGACTGACTGACTGACTGACTGACTGACTGACTGACTGACTGACTGACTGACTGACTGACTGACTGACTGACTGACTGACTGACTGACTGACTGACTGACTGACTGACTGACTGACTGACTGACTGACTGACTGACTGACTGACTGACTGACTGACTGACTGACTGACTGACTGACTGACTGACTGACTGACTGACTGACTGACTGACTGACTGACTGACTGACTGACTGACTGACTGACTGACTGACTGACTGACTGACTGACTGACTGACTGACTGACTGACTGACTGACTGACTGACTGACTGACTGACTGACTGACTGACTGACTGACTGACTGACTGACTGACTGACTGACTGACTGACTGACTGACTGACTGACTGACTGACTGACTGACTGACTGACTGACTGACTGACTGACTGACTGACTGACTGACTGACTGACTGACTGAGTAGCTGACTAACTGACTAACTGACTGACTGACTGACTGACTGACTGACTGACTGACTGACTGACTGACTGACTGACCGACCGACCGACCGACCGACCGACCGACCGACCGACCGACCGACCGACCGACCGACCCGACCCGACCCGACCCGACCCGACCCGACCCGACCCGACCCGACCCGACCCGACCCGACCCGACCCGACCCGACCCGACCCGACCCGACCCGACCCGACCCGACCGACCGACCGACCGACCGACCGACCGACCGACCGACTGACCCACCCACAGACCGACCCACCCACAGACCGCCCCACCCACCGACAGACTGACTGACTCAGTGACTGACCCACCCACCGACAGACTGACTGACTCAGTGACTGACTGACTGGCTCAGTGAATGACTGGCTGAGCAACTGACTGACCTACTGAGTGACTGGCTGACTGACAGACTTGATGACCTAAAGACAGACTGACTGACCCACTGAATGACAAATTGACCTACTGACTGACTGGCTGATCTACTGACTGACTGACTGATCTCTTGACCTGCTAACTGGTTGACCTACTGACTGACTGACTGGCTGACCTACTGACTGACTGAGTGACTAGCTGTCTGACAGACTGAGTGACTAGCTGTCTGACTGACTGACTGGGTGACTAGCTGTCTGACAGACTGAGTGACTAGCTGTCTTACAGTCTGAGTGATTAGCTGACTGACCAACTAACTGACTGACTTACAGATTGGCTGACCTAGTGACTGCTGAATGACCTAATGACGGACTGGCTGACCCACTGACTGACAGAATGACCTACTGACTGACTGGCTGACCTACTGGCAGACTGACTAACTGACTGACTGATCGATCGACCAAATGACTGACCTACTGAAAGACCTACTGACAGACTGACCTACTGACTGAGAGACAGACTGACTGACCTACTGACTGAATGACTGACTGACTCACAGACTGACTCACTGACTGTGACTGACTCACTGACTGACTCACTGACTGTGACTGACTCACTTACTGTGACTGACTCACTGACTGTGACTGACTGACTGATTTACTGACTGACTGACTGGCTGACATACTGACTGACTGAGTGAGTAGATGTCTGACAGACTGAGTGACTAGCTGTCTGACAGACTGAGTGACTGACTGACCGACCGACGGTAAGACCGACTGACTGACCAACCTACTGAGTGACTAGCTGTCTGACAGACTGAGTGACTAGCTGACTAACTAGCTGACTAGCTGACTGACTAGCTGACTGACTGACTGACTGACTGACTGACCTTATGACTGCTGAATGACCTAATGACGGACTGGCTGACCCACAGACTGACAGAATGACCTACTGACTGACTGGCTGACCTACTGGCAGACTGACTGACTGACTGACTGACTGACTGACTGACTGACTGACTGACTGACTGACTGACTGACTGACTGACTGACTTACTGACTGACTGACTGACTGACTGACTGACTGACTGACTGACTGACTGACTGAGTAGCTGACTAACTGACTAACTGACTGACTGACTGACTGACTAACTGACTGACTGACTGACTGACTGACTGACTGACTGACTGACTGACTGACTGACCGACCGACCGACCGACCGACCGACCGACCGACCGACCGACCGACCGACCGACCGACCCGACCCGACCCGACCCGACCCGACCCGACCCGACCCGACCCGACCCGACCCGACCCGACCCGACCCGACCCGACCCGACCGACCGACCGACCGACCGACCGACCGACCGACTGACCCACCCACAGACCGACCCACCCACAGACCGACCCACCCACCGACAGACTGACTGACTCAGTGACTGACCCACCCACCGACAGACTGACTGACTCAGTGACTGACTGACTGGCTCAGTGAATGACAGGCTGAGCAACTGACTGACCTACTGAGTGACTGGCTGACTGACAGACTTGATGACCTAAAGACAGACTGACTGACCCACTGAATGACAAATTGACCTACTGACTGACTGGCTGATCTACTGACTGACTGACTGATCTCTTGACCTGCTAACTGGTTGACCTACCGACTGACTGACTGGCTGACCTACTGACTGACTGAGTGACTAGCTGTCTGACAGACTGAGTGACTAGCTGTCTGACTGACTGACTGGGTGACTAGCTGTCTGACAGACTGAGTGACTAGCTGTCTTACAGTCTGAGTGATTAGCTGACTGACCAACTAACTGACTGACTTACAGATTGGCTGACCTAGTGACTGCTGAATGACCTAATGACGGACTGGCTGACCCACTGACTGACAGAATGACCTACTGACTGACTGGCTGACCTACTGGCAGACTGACTAACTGACTGACTGATCGATCGACCAAATGACTGACCTACTGAAAGACCTACTGACAGACTGACCTACTGACTGAGAGACAGACTGACTGACCTACTGACTGAATGACTGACTGACTCACAGACTGACTCACTGACTGTGACTGACTCACTGACTGACTCACTGACTGTGACTGACTCACTTACTGTGACTGACTCACTGACTGTGACTGACTGACTGATTTACTGACTGACTGACTGGCTGACATACTGACTGACTGAGTGAGTAGATGTCTGACAGACTGAGTGACTAGCTGTCTGACAGACTGAGTGACTGACTGACCGACCGACGGTAAGACCGACTGACTGACCAACCTACTGAGTGACTAGCTGTCTGACAGACTGCGTGACTAGCTGACTAACTAGCTGACTAGCTGACTGACTAGCTGACTGACTGACTGACTGACTGACTGACCTTATGACTGCTGAATGACCTAATGACGGACTGGCTGACCCACAGACTGACAGAATGACCTACTGACTGACTGGCTGACCTACTGGCAGACTGACTGACTGACTGACTGACTGACTGACTGACTGACTGACTGACTGACTGACTGACTGACTGACTGACTGACTGACTGACTGACTGACTGACTGACTGACTGACTGACTGACTGACTGACTGACTGACTGACTGACTGACTGACTGACTGACTGACTGACTGACTGACTGACTGACTGACTGACTGACTAACTGACTGACTGACTGACTGACTAACTGACTGACTGACTGACTGACTGACTGACTGACTGACTGACTGACTGACTGACTGACTGACCGACCGACCGACCGACCGACCGACCGACCGACCGACCGACCCGACCCGACCCGACCCGACCCGACCCGACCCGACCCGACCCGACCCGACCCGACCCGACCGACCGACCGACCGACCGACCGACCGACTGACCCACCCACAGACCGACCCACCCACAGACCGACCCACCCACCGACAGACTGACTGACTCAGTGACTGACCCACCCACCGACAGACTGACTGACTCAGTGACTGACTGACTGGCTCAGTGAATGACAGGCTGAGCAACTGACTGACCTACTGAGTGACTGGCTGACTGACAGACTTGATGACCTAAAGACAGACTGACTGACCCACTGAATGACAAATTGACCTACTGACTGACTGGCTGATCTACTGACTGACTGACTGATCTCTTGACCTGCTAACTGGTTGACCTACTGACTGACTGACTGGCTGACCTACTGACTGACTGAGTGACTAGCTGTCTGATAGACTGAGTGACTAGCTGTCTGACTGACTGACTGGGTGACTAGCTGTCTGACAGACTGAGTGACTAGCTGTCTTACAGTCTGAGTGATTAGCTGACTGACCAACTAACTGACTGACTTACAGATTGGCTGACCTAGTGACTGCTGAATGACCTAATGACGGACTGGCTGACCCACTGACTGACAGAATGACCTACTGACTGACTGGCTGACCTACTGGCAGACTGACTAACTGACTGACTGATCGATCGACCAAATGACTGACCTACTGAAAGACCTACTGACAGACTGACCTACTGACTGAGAGACAGACTGACTGACCTACTGACTGAATGACTGACTGACTCACAGACTGACTCACTGACTGTGACTGACTCACTGACTGACTCACTGACTGTGACTGACTCACTTACTGTGACTGACTCACTGACTGTGACTGACTGACTGATTTACTGACTGACTGACTGGCTGACATACTGACTGACTGAGTGAGTAGATGTCTGACAGACTGAGTGACTAGCTGTCTGACAGACTGAGTGACTGACTGACCGACCGACGGTAAGACCGACTGACTGACCAACCTACTGAGTGACTAGCTGTCTGACAGACTGAGTGACTAGCTGACTAACTAGCTGACTAGCTGACTGACTAGCTGACTGACTGACTGACTGACTGACCTTATGACTGCTGAATGACCTAATGACGGACTGGCTGACCCACAGACTGACAGAATGACCTACTGACTGACTGGCTGACCTACTGGCAGACTGACTGACTGACTGACTGACTGACTGACTGACTGACTGACTGACTGACTGACTGACTGACTGACTGACTGACTGACTGACTGACTGACTGACTGACTGACTGACTGACTGACTGACTGACTGACTGAGTAGCTGACTAACTGACTAACTGACTGACTGACTGACTGACTAACTGACTGACTGACTGACTGACTGACTGACTGACTGACTGACTGACTGACTGACTGACTGACCGACCGACCGACCGACCGACCGACCGACCGACCGACCGACCGACCGACCGACCGACCGACCGACCGACCGACCCGACCCGACCCGACCCGACCCGACCCGACCCGACCCGACCCGACCCGACCCGACCCGACCCGACAGACCGACCGACCGACCGACCGACCGACCGACTGACCCACCCACAGACCGACCCACCCACAGACCGACCCACCCACCGACAGACTGACTGACTCAGTGACTGACCCACCCACCGACAGACTGACTGACTCAGTGACTGACTGACTGGCTCAGTGAATGACAGGCTGAGCAACTGACTGACCTACTGAGTGACTGGCTGACTGACAGACTTGATGACCTAAAGATAGACTGACTGACCCACTGAATGACAAATTGACCTACTGACTGACTGGCTGATCTACTGACTGACTGACTGATCTCTTGACCTGCTAACTGGTTGACCTACTGACTGACTGACTGGCTGACCTACTGACTGACTGAGTGACTAGCTGTCTGACAGACTGAGTGACTAGCTGTCTGACTGACTGACTGGGTGACTAGCTGTCTGACAGACTGAGTGACTAGCTGTCTTACAGTCTGAGTGATTAGCTGACTGACCAACTAACTGACTGACTTACAGATTGGCTGACCTAGTGACTGCTGAATGACCTAATGACGGACTGGCTGACCCACTGACTGACAGAATGACCTACTGACTGACTGGCTGACCTACTGGCAGACTGACTAACTGACTGACTGATCGATCGACCAAATGACTGACCTACTGAAAGACCTACTGACAGACTGACCTACTGACTGAGAGACAGACTGACTGACCTACTGACTGAATGACTGACTGACTCACAGACTGACTCACTGACTGTGACTGACTCACTGACTGACTCACTGACTGTGACTGACTCACTTACTGTGACTGACTCACTGACTGTGACTGACTGACTGATTTACTGACTGACTGACTGGCTGACATACTGACTGACT
>OY804592.1:54178510-54300856 GCA_963680895.1 Fragum sueziense
ATCCCCTAAACCCCACCAATTTGTTCTAGGTTTTGCCATCTGGAAAAGGGTTGTGCAAGTGTAGCAGAAGAAAATGTCATAAAGACAAATTATCCAATTTAAAAAAAACGAATTCTCCCCTTCCTCATTTAAAAAAAAAAGAGTTGCATCATAATCTATTTTGTGGAGTGGATCAGTTTAAATTCAATTACAGTTCAAAAGCAGTAAAAAGTCAAAGAATTGATCTGAAATACACCAGAGTTGCCACTCATTAGGTAGTAAAAACACAACAGATTTAGTGCTGATTATAGGTAAGGGTCACAAGTCATGACATCATGTAAAACTCAACCACCCATGAGATCAAAGAAAAGTCTATTTATGGAAAACCAATTTGTGTTGTAAACACGCACTTTTCAGAGGCTTACAATAATTTGTGTAAGGACAAAGGAATTTCCTTTTTTATGCTTACTTGGATCAAATTCTAGACAAAGAATCCATATAGTGGGATTTCCTTTCATTAAAATCAGTTTGTGAAAGTATCCTTTACTTAGTATTCGAGTATGTGAATTTCTATTTCTGAGAGTGAATTATGGACATACACTTACATGAATGGAAAGTATTGCCAATGAAAGGTTTGTAGAAATCAAAACTATAATTTTACTTCGCTTTGTTGATCATTTCCTGTGTTATTAAGCAGAAAACTACTTGGTTTTATTTTCGTTTTGTGTTGTTTTCTTTGTCAAAGATCGCGATCCACCGATTCTTGAAGTGCTGATTATTTGTAGCCTACTCGTTTTCCTCATTAGATCTTGATAGTTATATAGGCCCGATGGACGGACAGAAATCTTTTCTTTCGATAATCTCTAAATTTCATCTGTCCCAGACCGAAAGGCTGACAGACTCACCATGAATCGCTGATTTATGCGAGAAATACTTTCAGAAATTGAATTTTCGATCGGAATATTTTTCTCACGATAAAAAAATGAAAATTGAATTTCTCATGAAAAGTATTTGTTTTGGAGACAGCAATATTAAGACAACCGACCTATTAACCCGGTTATGCTTAATGCGCACGGCACCAAGAGTTTTCTCTCGCCTTGTCACTGTCAGTTATGTTTCGTCTTTCTTTTGGACTCCGCCTACGTAATAATAACTGCTTCCGATTGGCTGTAAGCGTTCTTTAATGCCACGCCTGCCGCCTTTGTCTACCCGACTTCGATGTTGTACATGTAATAGACAGGTTGCGCATGTGCATTGAAAAAACTGAATGTGTATTATCTGTCTTGTTTATACACTTATGATAGAGGGTTTTACCACCGACTTTGTGCAATGGCCAGCGAGATAACAAAGGAATATTAAACAGTATTTATAACATGTGATTGTTTACCGGAGTTTCAATAGATGACTCGAGACCATTGCAACTGCCAATTAGCGGTTAATTGTAAACAGTAAGATAGCATTCACTATCATTTTAATAACCCTTGACCAGGCGACATCCCGATATTTTCGGGCGACTCCGATTTCGCTTTTATCGGCGGTTCAGGCGAAGTTTCATGACTTTGAGCGAAGAAGTCGCTCAAGTCGCCCGCTTTGGTGAGCCCTGGTTAACTGCGACACACGCAATGAGTAGCCTCCCTTTCAATAACATGCAATAAAGTATGAACTATACATAGATTTGAACCCTTACCATAAATACATCTAGTACCATCCATGTATACTTTTGATAACATAACTGGGCAAGTGACAAATACATTTTACCTTATAAAAGATATTATATACCAATTATTAAGCAATTACCAGTCGGGAAAATTTTAGGATTGTCCAAATTCAAGGATGTTTACCAGATCATGATGGGAAAATTTTAGGATAATTCAAATTCAAGGATGTGGCACATGGGTTTCATAAAGAAGGGGGAGGGGGGATTTCCCCCTCCTATTTGGCTGAAATTGAGTATAATTCCCGTGCTACTTTTGAAAATGTTGTATGGAGTTAATAGGTAATACATAGAAAATCCCCAACCTACTTTAGCTTCTGGCCCAGGTGGCCAAAAAATTATTGAAACCCCTGGTGGCAGGGGACAATTCAAAGTGCATAGAATTTAACATATTCTGGTCTTAAAAGCTTTATTTTCCACTATATTTTCCAAATCCTTTATCTTGTAGGGCATAAAAAAGTGCCAATATGCAGAAATGGGTTGAGTTAAAAATACCAACTTTCACTAGGTGAACATACTTTGATAGAAGATCAAGAGCATGCTGATAACCAGTTTACACTGGAGGATTTAAGGTAGTCCATCCCTTCAGAGCTTCAGATTGACGGTGAGCCCGCGCCAATCCCGCATATTGTCAAAATATGACGCAAGAAATTATGTAGTGATGCGCCAGCTGGGCACATGAATTTCAGTTAAAGTATGATCATGAAAAAGTAGATTTCAAGCAATATTGACCTTCACATAACCCATCCGTAATCTGCTATACATGTATGTCAAGCTAATTGACCCGATAAACTTATTTTTAGATTATTATAATGACCTTACTTGATCAACCAATCATATCCAAAATTTCAAACAGTAAACAAGCAGTAGGCCAATCTCTGGCGATCTCCGTAACCTTTACCTTCGATTCGTTAACCTTCACCTTCGACGTGTTACTATTTTTAGTATCTGAATCTGTGACGGTACCCGGCTTTGTGTTTCAAATCGGTAACCAGACAACTTGAGTGAAAACTTCCGGCTGTTTCAACTATCATTTCGACGATGTCTCAAACAAGTTTAAAACGCTTTTCTCAAACAAAAATCAGAGGAAGATACAGGTAAAATCACATAACATACGGCTGCATTTTTAAATCGAGAGGATAATAAGTCAATAATCGTCGAATTTTCGGCAGAATGATTTGACCTTAAAAATTTTGCAAGCAGACGAATTTGAATATGTGACAAATCGTCAGGGCCTAGCTTCTCGCTCTTTCGATACTATTTTTTGTTAAACCATTTCATCTCCCCATTCATTCAAACTGGAGTTAGGGGTTTTTGATTCCAGCAAATTGAATTATATTTATATCCGATTCATTTCAAATTGGACTAGTATATAAACAAGAGCCATCAGAGACGGACAATGCTCCCCGAATAAGGCATTGTCACAATAAATATATGCCATGCAGAGCTAATATAAAGCTAACAAATGTTAAGCCCCCTTTTTTCATGACATATTTTGCATACGCAAATTTAAATAGTTTATTGTCAAGGCATCTGATTTGCTACTCAAATATGAAATTTCATCAAATTCTGACCATTAGACTAGGAGAAATTAGAGAAAAACTGTATTTAACCTTAAGTCCCCTTTTCCCATGACGAGGCCTCAAATCAAAAAACCGGGAAAAGTACATCGGCATTTTGTCATAGGGAGTTCACATATTAAGTTTCATTTGATTTGGCCCAAGGGTTATGGAGAAATCGCTTCGGATGGACGGACGGACGAAGCGGCGACTATATGCTCTCCCTTCGGGGAGCATAAAAATATTGTTAGGGAGTTCACGGCCACCAATCCCTCTCATTCATTGCAAAATGCTATGAGCGAAATCTCGGAAGAGGGACTTCTGGCTATGAAGAAACGGGACCCATTTTGAGTAAGTAAACACACGTTGTTACTTTAAATCGGTTATTTTGCTAGTTATGGTTTGAATCTCAAAAATCGCAGAATGCTATTCGATGGGGTAATGAATGATGTGTTATATTGCCAAAGCCCTTTGTTCTAGCTTACAGAGTAAACTTGCAATTACTTTCGAAGTGAGTGCACACACTTATGTTTACAAACCAAACGACACATAAACGACATATAAACGACTCCTACGGCGCTATCCTATGCATTTTTCGAATGAGGCATGTTCAGTTTACTATTTTATGGTCTCTTTTAGTATTCCGCACGTACGATTTTGAAACCTTTGTTTATCTATGAGAAAAACAAGTATGCAATGAAGAAGAGCAGTAAGCTATGAAGAAGCGAGAGTAGCTATGAATAAGAGGGAGCAAGCTATGAAGAAGCGCGGACTTCATAATTCTTTCTTGGCACTCACATATACTGAATGGTTATGCGTTTAGGAAGAATTGAAGACAGAAATTCCAATATTTTTTATAAATTTCCATTTGAAAAATCAAATTCTAGACGATAGAACGATATTTATTGTTATGGAGCTTAAACATGTATTTAATGCCGACCGGTAACTTACAGACGCGTAGGACTGGAAACATTTTTAATGGGGATGGGGGGGGGGGGGGGGGGGGGGGGTTGGCTAAAGCCCCTGTTCTGGCTATTGTCGGAATTTTGGAGGAACTGATTGGATTTCCCCAAAAATTTTCAGTGCAAAATAATGACAATTCAGCATTTTGGGCAGACCTTTTTGGGGGTGGGGGTCTTAGCCCCACCATGCCCCCACTTGTTACTACGGGCCTGACTTATCATCACTTGGAAATGCATTTTTAGAACATACATGAGAATTGTTACTAAAAATAGTAACAAATCGACATTATCAAAACGAGGCTCCCAAAACATGCGGAGAAAACAATGACGTCGCACGTGCATTCAATCAATATACAGCGATTAAGCGCACGTGCATTCAATATACAGTAATAAAGCGAAGTTTTAAGTGGAACAAAAATAATAAAATTGAATGAATTCGTTAATTGCCGGTAAGATGGTTATTTTATTGGATTTACGGTCAACCGTTCCCCATTTAAAAATTTCGACTTTTGCCTCTAGGACGACTTCCGGAGGCTGTCGTGTGTGTGTGGGGGGGGGGGGGTCTTAGAGGAAATAACCTAATTCTGACCAACTTTCAGATTGATCGGACAAAAATGTGGCCTCTAGAGTGCATACAAGAAAAAAATAATCGACGGACGCATGACGGACACAACGCAATGACAAAGCTCGATTGGCCGCTAAAAACATGTAAATAAGACCTGTTTTCATTCAAAATACATGCAATGTATCTTGCGTAGGCTTAAAATTATTAAAATGTTAGGGTCCTTATACGATTTGCCAAGTTTTGCCTAAATAGTTTACAATGACATTGGCGTCCGCATGTGCAGGCCTATGTTATTTACATAATTATATCATCATTCCAAATACAGTGCACTCCGTGTATAACGAGATCGCGGGACATCTATCTATGCCTCGTTATAGCCATGTCTCGCTAAAGCCGAATTAGAACAGAATGCGAGAAAATGTTCATTTGCCCATGTCTACTTTCGCTTTCACAGGAAGTTTACAAAGGAACATTCATTACCTCCTTTTAGAGAATATAAAGATAGATAACTCTTGATATTCTAATACACACCACTAAAAGTAAAATACGAACATTACACTGTACAGTTTATATATGCTTTAAAAATAAAAATGTATGTGTCCATCATAAAATATCTATTTGAAAAAAAAAACCACTGTGATTTTTCATTGTTTTTGAGGTAAATCCCTCTTCTATTCCATTCATGATTTCAAATTTCAACTCTAAGGAAATAGCTTTCGACATTTTAGTAGTGTCTCTCGTATTTTCCAAATTTTGCAAATTCTTGACCACATTTTCATGAGCCGTGTGCGATTTAGGCCGGTAGAGCTCTTCCAGAAGAGCGTGGTTCCCGGCTCTGATACACTACGTAGTATTTTTTCTACTACGTAGTTTATCAGAGCCGGGAACCAAACTAGCTCTTCTTCTTCCAGAAGACAACTTCTGGCCTAAATCGCACGCGGCTATGATTAAAGCCCTGAGCGCAAACAAACCTTGCAATCGTCGATGTTAGTACAAATGCTCATAACTCCAGCTGAATTAAAGTCCGAGTTACAGTGTTTTTCAATAATTCATTGACGATATGACAATAGGTAGATCGGAAGGTGTTGATCTGATAGCCTAATTGATCGATAATTACCTTGAAATGTTATTGCAGACGACACGCTTTAGGACATAGTAAAGTCGTAAAAAGGTGTGAATAATACAGTCGGGCTGAGAAATATTTGCAGAGGACATGCTTGTGACCGGACCTCGTTAACAATGAGTGAAAAATAGAGTCGGGACCAAGGAAAAATGTACGCTATAGCCGATTTTTCGCTCAAACCAATCTCGTGTAAGCCAATATAAAACAAAAGGAAATTAGAAGGGAAATGTCAGGGACTTCGTAACATACTCGTTATAGACGATATCTCGTATTACCCGAACTCGTTATACATGGAGTGCACTGTATAACCACATTGTATACTGAAAAGTCTTGAAGTAGGCTAATTTGGAAATTAGATTGATCTTACTATCCCAAATGTAAAATAGTATTAACAATAAATTCGTATCACTTTCCGAGCGAAAATTATAGCGAAAAGGCAAAATTAAGTCAAAACCCGACGCTTTGAATATCCGAGCTCTTATTCATAGCGATTATATCTTCTTCATATCTAGTCCCCTTTATTCATAGCTGATCTCTCTTCTTCATAGCGTATTACTTTTTTAGCTTTTTCTCTCTATCAGAAAATCAGCCATTGGATTTTAATGGATATATACACTTAAAGACACTTCCAACGCAACACTTACATTTTTCATCATAATTGAATAAATAATGAAGCATATTTCATGAAATTTTCAGCCAATATAAATCAACTACGTTTACATGTTTTCTGTAAATTTCATCAAAATCGATTAATCCGAACATAAGAAATATTTAGGTTTTTCTCTAAGACTCAAATATGAAAAGTCACAAAACCCCAGGCAATTGCAGAATTCAATAGCATCAAAGCAGAGTCACCAAACCATGCTCATATCTCATACCACTGCTTCATAAGATTTGATAACATGCTTTCACGTGCGAAGCAATACTAGAATTCAATTGCACATATCTTGTTTAACCCTTTCGGCGCCGAAGTCGCAAAAATGCGACCACCTGGCTCAGCGCCGAAGTCGCAAAAATGCGACTTTTAAAGGGGGGTCCAAAACATGGTTATTATGCCTATGCAAATATTACAGTGACACCATTTCTTTGTTTAGAAATCAAAACAAAGCTGTCAAGAGCGAATAAGAGAAAAAATAGACAAAATTAATGAAATTTTACGAATATTAAAGCTGTTTGAAAACCAGATACTTTGAGAACGATCTCGGCTGAAATGTATTACTTCCTCTCAAGGATAGCGGCCATATATCTGCCAAGGAGTCCTCAATATTGTGTTTAATGGCAGGATAAGTGAAGGACTAAACAGTGGCTCTGATTCCAATGAAATTTTAGGAAGTTAGGAGGAAGAAATCGCATCTAGCCAAGCATCAAAGTCACCTGTCAAACATGTCCGAAATTGGTTATCCGAATACTATGCAAGTTAATATTTTATTTTTGTTATTCTATTCCCTTTTTCCAATTAATCAGACTCAAATATAGAAAATTAATGCTTTTTCAGTTAATAGAATGACATGTACATTTTAAAATTATAAAATAATAAGTTTGAGAAATGCCAAAATTTATTTGGCGCTGAGAACAACTTTCTGCTATTAATTCGGCGCCGAAAGGGTTAAGAAATAATGTCTTGTACGTGTCAGCATTGCACAAAATCATCGAATTTGTTACCAGACATTAGTTTTTCGCCCTTTTGCTCCAAGAAACTTTCAACAACTGGAACAGAAACTTAAATGGGACGAGTTAAGAATGATCCTGCAAAGATTCCTCATCAATTATGCTTTGTCAATGAGAAGGGGATGTCTTCGTGTCATTTACGTCCATGACGGAAACACAGAATGTCATGAACTTTACTGCTGTTACATGAATAACGGGAATTTACGTTATCAGCTAGAACAGCTTTTTTGCGACTTTTTGATTTCTAGTCATATTATATGAATTGCAAATTCAATAATTTCTACTCAATATTTCTTTATGAAAATTACAGATATTATGCAACTGTGAATAAATTAAATTTGTTGAAAATTTGATGAAAAAAAGTTAATAAAATTTTAAGTTATTACCAAAAGGGTAAGTGTTGCGTTAGAAGTGTCTTTAAGTGTATATAAGATAAAGCATTTGAAGCTTATGGGACATGTATAGAAGGGAATTATAGTAGTATTTAAACCATAATTTTTCGATCAATTTTGACATGTCTTCAAAACACAGCACTGTGATCGCATGACAAAGCAGTTTGAAGCAAACACGATGAGACCATGCCGAGGAGACATACTCCAAAAGAAGTTTAAATATACTCACCATCGAATAGCATTCCCCGATTTTTGAGAATCAGCCAAAAACTGGCAAAATCACCGATTGAAAGTAACAACGTGTGTTTACATTCACAAAATGGGTCCCGTTTCTTCATAGCAGGAAGTCCCTCTTCTGAGATTTCGCTCATAGCATTTTGCAATGAATGAGAGGGATTGGTGGCCGTGAAATAGTCCCCTAATGTGTTAACAATTAGACTAACCAAGCACGGGGTCAGAATTTACAACCCATCGTGATGTCAGAGGTGAGTGTGCAAGTTGAAGGACCGTATTCACACTCTCTTTCTCATAAGCCAATCATATCTCGATTCAAAGCATCTAACCTCTCCTTTTTACAATAACTTTTATTCCAACAAAGGAAAGGGTTTACGTTTCATTGATTACGCCACACTTTTGGCATAGTCACGGCCACCAATCCCTCTCATTCATTGCAAAATGCTATGAGCGAAATCTCAGAAGAGGGACTTCCTGCTATGAAGAAACGGGACCCATTTTGTGAATGTAAACACACGTTGTTACTTTCAATCGGTGATTTTGCCAGTTTTTGGCTGATTCTCAAAAATCGGGGAATGCTATTCGATGGTGAGTATATTTAAACTTCTTTTGGAGTATGTCTCCTCGGCATGGTCTCATCGTGTTTGCTTCAAACTGCTTTGTCATGCGATCACAGTGCTGTGTTTTGAAGACATGTCAAAATTGATCGAAAAATTATGGTTTAAATACTACTATAATTCCCTTCTATACATGTCCCATAAGCTTCAAATGCTTTATCTTATATATATATCCATTAAAATCCAATGGCTGATTTTCTGATAGAGAGAAAAAGCTAAAAAAGTAATACGCTATGAAGAAGAGAGATCAGCTATGAATAAAGGGGACTAGATATGAAGAAGATATAATCGCTATGAATAAGAGCTCGGATATTCAAAGCGTCTGGTTTTGACATAATTTTGCCTTTTCGCTATAATTTTCGCTCGGAAAGTGATACGAATTTATTGTTAATACTATTTTACATTTGGGATAGTAAGATCAATCTAATTTCCAAATTAGCCTACTTCAAGACTTTTCAGTATACAATGTGGTTATATTTGGAATGATGATATAATTATGTAAATAACATAGGCCTGCACATGCGGACGCCAATGTCATTGTAAACTATTTAGGCAAAACTTGGCAAATCGTATAAGGACCCTAACATTTTAATAATTTTAAGCCTACGCAAGATACATTGCATGTATTTTGAATGAAAACAGGTCTTATTTACATGTTTTTAGCGGCCAATCGAGCTTTTGTCATTGCGTTGTGTCCGTCATGCGTCCGTCGATTATTTTTTTCTTGTATGCACTCTAGAGGCCACATTTTTGTCCGATCAATCTGAAAGTTGGTCAGAATTAGGTTATTTCCTCTAAGACCCCCCCCCCCCCCCACACACACACGACAGCCTCCGGAAGTCGTCCCTAGAGGCAAAAGTCGAAATTTTTAAATGGGGAACGGTTGACCGTAAATCCAATAAAATAACCATCTTACCGGCAATTAACGAATTCATTCAATTTTATTATTTTTGTTCCACTTAAAACTTCGCTTTATTACTGTATATTGAATGCACGTGCGCTTAATCGCTGTATATTGATTGAATGCACGTGCGACGTCATTGTTTTCTCCGCATGTTTTGGGAGCCTCGTTTTGATAATGTCGATTTGTTACTATTTTTAGTAACAATTCTCATGTATGTTCTAAAAATGCATTTCCAAGTGATGATAAGTCAGGCCCGTAGTAACAAGTGGGGGCATGGTGGGGCTAAGACCCCCACCCCCAAAAAGGTCTGCCCAAAATGCTGAATTGTCATTATTTTGCACTGAAAATTTTTGGGGAAATCCAATTCAGTTCCTCCAAAATTCCGACAATAGCCAGAACAGGGGCTTTAGCCAACACCCCCCCCCCCATCCCCATTAAAAATGTTTCCAGTCCTACGCGTCTGTAAGTTACCGGTCGGCATTAAATACATGTTTAAGCTCCATAACAATAAATATCGTTCTATCGTCTAGAATTTGATTTTTCAAATGGAAATTTATAAAAAATATTGGAATTTCTGTCTTCAATTCTTCCTAAACGCATAACCATTCAGTATATGTGAGTGCCAAGAAAGAATTATGAAGTCCGCGCTTCTTCATAGCTTGCTCCCTCTTATTCATAGCTACTCTCGCTTCTTCATAGCTTACTGCTCTTCTTCATTGCATACTTGTTTTTCTCATAAATAAACAAAGGTTTTCAAAATCGTACGTGCGGAATACTAAAAGAGACCATAAAATAGTAAACTGAACATGCCTCATTCGAAAAATGCATAGGATAGCGCCGTAGGAGTCGTTTATATGTCGTTTATGTGTCGTTTGGTTTGTAAACATAAGTGTGTGCACTCACTTCGAAAGTAATTGCAAGTTTACTCTGTAAGCTAGAACAAAGGGCTTTGGCAATATAACACATCATTCATTACCCCATCGAATAGCATTCCGCGATTTTTGAGATTCAAACCATAACTAGCAAAATAACCGATTTAAAGTAACAACGTGTGTTTACTTACTCAAAATGGGTCCCGTTTCTTCATAGCCGGAAGTCCCTCTTCTGAGATTTCGCTCATAGCATTTTGCAATGAATGAGAGGGATTGGTGGCCGTGGAGTTAATTCAAATCATTAACACACACAAAATTTATAACTAGATCTATAGAAGTGAAATATTCTTAATTCTAACAATGTTTATATGCATCCACTCAAATAACAACAATACAGTGATGAATTCACAGCAAATAAGTCATTTACTCCAATAGCAAGTTTGGATATGAACTCTTAACTGTGGCCCATTGTTTCGGAAAATGACCGCTCAAAATCCTGTGTGGTGGGCCCTGTGACCCACAGATCTCTGAAACAATCTGAAGCTCTGACCCTAACGAGATTTACGCGACATTGGAAAATCTTCTGCAACGTCGTTCAAAAATTGTTATGTAACGGAAACTATTCGGGCGACATCGTAAATGTTGCCCGAATAATTCCAATGTTGCGTGAATCTCATTAGGGGTGAACTACCTTAATCCTGTCCCAAACAGATACAACAGGCCATCAGTCTAGAAATCTTCGAGGGGAAAGCATAAAATCCTGTTAACTCGCATTTTCTAATTTTCCATCAATAGCAAGAATGTTATTGTTATAAATTGTAGGTTTCTATTTACAACAACATCTGTTACGTATCAAAGATCTGTTGAGCATCTAAAGGGCCATATGACTGAGATGGCTTGGCCATGTCGAACGCAGCACTGGCTGGGTGTCCTTAATTCGTACCATCAACATACAGGAGAGCAGAGTGCTTGGAAGACCAAAGCTGACATGGGAAGATTTAGTAAGGAGATATGGCGAGGATGCAGGACTAACAAACACCAATCCTTTGGATTTCGATCCTGTCAGACATGGAAAGGAAGACTTCGCTCCAGTCTAGGCAGACAGGCCCCCACCCTCTGAAGAGGACTAATCCACGGCCTGGGTAATCTAAACATGATGAAACTGATGATGATGATCTGTGTTAGCTTCTACAAAGCCTATTGATTTGATCAAAGGACTAACCCCATTACCAAACAGTGATATTTTTTGATGCCCCACAAGATAAAGGCTATCTAAAACATCCTGGAAAATGAAGAAGTCAAGTAATTTCTTCATTTCCCACAAAGTTTTCTACAAAAAAAGACCAGAAATTTAACAATTCATTCACATGAAAATGTCTTTGAATTTGGACAAGCAAAAAATTTTGTCATTTCTTAATGGGTTAAAAGGATAAAATTCCAACTCACATCCAGTATCTTTGAGCTGTGTTATAGCGTTGGACATGATGCGAACACAGCCTAGAAACCCAGCACCCTGTTTTTTGTGGATCTTTTTGTGGTTCCATACACTGATTGTTACTGAATCCTTTTGACCAATGTGACTGAAATAAAGTAATAGGTAATTTATTATACGATGTTGTATCTTTGAGCTGTGTTATAGCGTTGGACGTGATACGAACACATCCTAGGAATCCAGCACCCTGTTTTTTGTGGATCTTTTTGTGGTTCCATACACTGATTGTTACCGAATCCTTTTGACCAATGTGACTGAAATATAGTAATAGATAATATATTAAACAATGTTGAACAACTTTTTACCTAGTCAGAGCTACAGATAACAGGGAGTATTGCTTTTCAAAATGCAATATTTCACTACCAATGTTCAGCAAACACTATGTTGTGGGTACTCATTACAATTGTCATTGCAATTCTCTACCTAGATCATAAAATTATAGACTGATCGATGTTGAGAAGTAGTGCAACATGAAGTTGAATCCATTTTTACTGAATGTTTACATGGAACCCTTTAAACCATTTCCCAAATAAGACCCTAGAATATGGGCTTGTGAAAACAAAGACACAAAGGAAGAAAATGCTGATAACCAGCATTTTCTCCTTTTGTCTCAATATTTTCTATGTTTTATTGTACATGAATAATATATTTATTAAAATGCATTTTGCAGTGTGAGAAAGGGTTAATACTAGTCAAGGAATATTATGGCTGCTTTAGCAGGCAGCATCTAGATCATAATAAGTGCATTCATGCAATATGAACTTGCTCTACACTGTCCTTATGTTTTAGTCCATCAAGGTAACAACTTATTCAAACATTTAGAAAATCATTGTTTATTGTAAAACCTATACAATTCTGTTGGCTTCTTTTGGTCTGTATCAACCTTTAACCCTTTAAAAACATTTTCTGGGGTTGACATCACAAACAACAGAAAAGCTGTTGTAAAGCAATGGGGGAAAGAAGCAAACACTGAGGACAGGCATTTATTCTTTTCCATCAATGCTTTTTATGCTATATGCTTAAATATCTTGCTTTCTGTAAAACAATTTTTACTTTATTAAGTCATAAATGTTATCATTTGGGAAGGGATTAATCATATCTGTAGAAATATGCAAGTACAATACCAAACCAAATATATCAATACATTATTTATCAGTAATATGCACTTAATGTAGTACAGCAGTCTAGATTCACCCATTGATAGACAATTAGTCATTATATCAATGTTTAACCCTTTCCTAATCAATTACTGACTTTTCCATTCTTAATTACATAATAAAGAAAATATTTTGGAAAACTTCGAGACAAAAGAAGAAAATGCTGATACCAGCATTTTCTCCTTTTGTCTCAGTGTTTTCCATACCATAATGTTACACTAATCTTCTGTTTTGACCGACTAATTTTGAAGTCCACTAGTACAATGAGAGGGTTAACAACCAAAATACCATAACTACAGACTGTTAAATCTGTAGTTACAGTAGTCTTGTTGACAAAGACCGTCCATATTATTATTGTTATTGTGATTACCATATTTGGCTTGAGGGGTGGTCTACTGTATTTCATTATGGCCAGTCTGTGCATATTCACCCATCAAAACCAATATTTAGAAACTAGTGATCTTTAACCCTTTCCAAAACGACACAATTTCAGGGTGGCTGAAATCGTAAAGGGGGCCCTCATGATGACATTTGAAATCAACCTGGATCAGATCAGCCTGGACATACATGCAGTCAAGCAGAGCCAGTCTGATGAGGATCTGTGTTGTTCACTTCTATCTTCTACATTTACTTACAGTTATCATTAGCTGATCTGGCTAAAGTGGGAGGGTGTTTGCTTTTTTTCTTGTTACTTTTATTTTTTATAATTCATAGAATCTTTATCAAAAAATCATAGTTTTGAATGGCTGACAAAAACTCCTTATTTTACCATGTTCAAAATGTTAATGATCATTTTGAAGATGGTGTTCTACAAATACCTTAACCTTTCCGAAACTGTAAATATGATGATTGAAATTTCCATTTGAAAGCTGCTGCAGAAGACAAAATGTATGTTGATAAAGAATGTATTTGTACACAATATAGGGCAAAAGAAGAAAATGCTGGTTATCATTATTTAGTGAACTTGCCTATTGCCTGGATAAGTTCCAAAAATAACTTTCCATCAACTGAGCATGAAAAGGAAAACAACAAGGGAAATGGAGTAATTTTATATTTCTAGTAATCCCTTCCTTTTCTACAGCTATCCAATGAGACTGGCACCAAAGCAAGATAACATTTGGGTAAGTGTTGCAGGAATAAAGGTCATAATCATATTTACACCTGAATGAATCCAGACTAATGACATTTAACCTTTTCCCAAATATTACCTGGTTTTGACATTCCTGATAAAAGAAGGTTTGAGAAAACGTGGCAGAAGAAGAAAATGCAGATGATAGGCATTTTCTTCTTTTGCCTATATTTTTTCTGTGCTATATTGTACACAAATCTCTTCTTTGGGAACATCTTTTTTCTCATCTACAACAGCTTTGAAAATAAAACCACCTTACAATTTTGTCGTTTGGGAAAGGATGAACCTTTCCCCAATTCCGCAACATTTTGTTTTTGAGATATTTACAAGGCTAAGCATCACAAATGGCAGAAGGAAAAGAAAAAAATTCTGACTGCCGGCAATATCTTCTTTACCCTCAGGTTTTCCAAAGTCATAAGTATCAGATTTTGTATTCAAATAACCATTATCCTGTCACCTGCATCTCATTTTCATCACAACCAGCCTATATTGTTTGAGAAAAGGTTGAACCTAAACAAACTGGAGAAATTAATCAGAAATCATATTTTGTATGAGTGCAAATATTTTGTTGAAATTTTAATTCAAATCAATGTTCATTGTTCAATTAAATTTATATGGTATATTCAAGAATAGCAGGTTAAAATTTGATTGCAAGTCTATGCTGGCTGACTTTGGTAGACAATGTGTGTCATGAAAGAATCTACAACATAAAAAATTATGTTAAAAATATGTCTAGAGGATATATAATTTAACACTTTCCTAAACTTGATTTCGACACCCCTTAAAGAAAAGACTTGAAAAACAATGAGACAAAAGAAAATGCTGATTATCAGCATTTTCGTCATTTTGCTTCAATGTTTCCTGTGCTTTATGAATCACAAATCTTAAATTTTGTAGCACCTGTTTCATCATTTTCAGCAGCTTTCAAATTCAACTACACTAAAATTTTGTAGTTTGGG
The DNA here is from genome assembly GCA_963680895.1 of Fragum sueziense. NCBI lineage: Eukaryota > Metazoa > Mollusca > Bivalvia > Cardiida > Cardiidae > Fragum > Fragum sueziense. The sequence continues at coordinate 54,193,837 of OY804592.1, forward strand.
AAAGGGTTAAGCATGATGAATCCCTCAATTTACTCCATATTTTTATGACTTAACACTTTTCCAACAAAATCTTAGACCAGTCCAAATTGAAAGGGATCACGGACTACAAAACAAAATTTTGTTTTAATCTTACGGAAAATAGAAAATCTACCATTCATGATAAAGAAATACATGAGGAAAAAGAAGAAAATGCTTCTTTAACCTCAAGGGTTTCTTAACAAATAGTTTGTAGATTCATTGCAATCACAGCATGTTTGGGAAAGGGACAAGTATGATAATAGTTTCTTAATGTTCAACAAGAGCTGTCACTGTAAGATGACAATGCCCCCGACACCGCTTTGATTTTAAATTATGGCCAATCTATGTTCAAGGTCAAGGTCATCCAGGGGTCAAGGTCACCAAAGTATGTGCCTACAGAAAGGTAATGTACCAAGGAATGTTGTGGTAAAGTATGAAGCGAATATATGTTAAGTAATAAGGAAGTTTTGGCCAATGTTAAAGTTTTTGGACGGAATGACGGACGGACGGACGGACAGACAGACAGACGGACGGACGGACAGACGGACGGACGGACAAGTCAAATTTATGATGCCTCCCTATCGGGGGCATAATAAAAAATATCTAAGTTGACGAGTATCCAGATAATTTTAAACTGTGCCCACCAATATGTTTTTAGGTTATCCAAAAACACTGAAAAGTGGAAGCACATTGAAAATTTTTTAGAACTCTGAGCATACAAACACACCCTTACATGGCATATACCACACAGTCCTAGTTTTGTGTTCCAGAATCTTAACATGATCATTGATGACTATTGTCTAATTCAAACATGTCTCATTCTATGAAGCATAGGCCTGTCTACTTTGACACAGCATGTTTTCCAGAATTTCGGATTATAATAGAATTACAAAGCATTTCATAGGCGTTGACATAATTGAAAGTAGTTTGAAATTATATCACAGGCGCTGACATAATTGAAAGTAGTTTGAAATTATATCACTCACAATGTCCAAATTAATTCTTTAAATTTTTTAACAAGCCACCTATCGTACTGGGCCGTTTTGAGTACAGGGAAACACAAGAAAAAGAACTTAGGGAATAGAAATAATTCACAAAGTGACAAGTATAAAAAAATTTAATCGGTACAATAATTTAACAACTAGACAGCCCTGGCAGTCTGGAAGCGCTCCACAGGCCTGATTGTTTGTCTTGTTGAATGCAATTTCAAAGGTTCAGGCTGCGCAAACAAGCAAATGCATGACCAAGCTGAAAATTACAAGCAATTAAGATCATATGGTCAGTAGATTCTGTGGACGTTCTGTATTGATTAGTTAATACTAATGGTTGTAAAAGTGAAAATAAAGCCGAAAATGGCAATTTTGTCAATTTCAAGGGCACATAACTCATGACTTAAAAATTCAGATGAAGCTGAAAATTACACCACGGCAATATCTTATAGACACCAACATTCTGTCCTAGTTTTGTCTTGATTGGTCAATATTTGTAGTTGCTAGAGTGAAAACAATGTCAAAATAGAGCCGAAAAAGCAATTTTGTCAATTTCAAGGGCACACAACTCATGATATAAAATTCCTATCAAGCTGAAAATTACACCAAGGCAAGATCTTATGGTCATCAACATTCTGTACAAGTTTTGTCTTGATTGGTCAATATTAAATTTTGTAGTTGCTAGAGTGAAAACAAAGTCAAAATACAGCCGAAAATGGTAATTTTGTCAATTTCAAGGGCACATAACTCATGATGTAAAATTCAGATGAAGCTGAAAATTGTACCAAGGCAAGATCTTATAGTCAGCAACATTCTGTCCTGGTTTTGTCTTGATTGGTAAATATGTGCAGTTGCTAGAGTGAAAACAATGTCAAAATAGAGCCGAAAATGGCAATTTTGTCAATGTCAAGGGCACATAACTCAGGATATGAAATTAAGATCAAGCTGAAAATGATACCAAGGCAAGATCTTATAGTCATCAACATTCTGTCCTAGTTTAGTCTTGATTAATCAATATTTGTAGTTAATGGAGTGAAAACAAAGTCAAAATAGAGCTGAAAATGGCAATTTTGTCTATTTCAAGGGCACATAACTCATGATGTAAAATTCGGATCAAGCTGAAAATTGTACCAAGGCAAGATCTTATAGTCACCATCATTCTGTGAAAGTTTTGTCTTGATTGGTCAATATTTGTAGATTTTAGAGTAAAAATAAAGTCAAAACCAGCTATTTTTGACATTCAAGGGCAGATAACTCGAGTTATTCTACTTCAATCCAAATTCTTTGAAGCAATTTGAGAGAGGGTCACCCAAGGATCATTCCTGTGAAGTTTGATTGAAATCCATCCAGTAGTTTCTGAGAAGAAGATTTTTAAAGAAAAAGTTTACGGACGGACGGACGTACGGACGCACGCACGACGGACACACCGCCATGACAATAGCCCGCTGGCCTGTCGGCCAGTGGAGCTAAAAACATTCCAAAATATCAAGGTTTTGTTGATGTTTTTGTGATGCATTGACATTCAAAATGAGGATAGAGATCATGGTACTTTGTGCAAATTTTGAAAACAGACTGAGCATGAATTATCCACTTAGTTTTTGCCAGTCCTTTCCTCTTCACCCTTTTCCAAATGACAAAAAGTGACGTTTGCCTAACTTGAAAGCTGCTGCAGAAGCAAAATTGATGTTGATAAAGACAGGATTTATATACAATGTAGCTCAGAAAATATTGAGGCAAAAGGAGAAAATGCTGATCATCAGCATTTTCTTCTTTTGTCTCAATGTTTTCCTAAACTTTTTTTAACAGGGACGTCAAAACCAGGTCTTGTTTGGGAAAGGGTTAAATACAATCACATTTTATCAAATCTGAAAGCTGATTGCATCAGCCTGATGCTGACAACAAAATGGATGTTCCTATGTAAAATCTTTGAACAATATACATGTAGCACAGAAAACATTGAGATAAAAGGAGAAAATGCTAATTATCAGCATTTTCTTCCTTTGCCTAAATGATTTCCCTAGTCAATTCAATGTAGGACATGTATCAAAACCAGGTCTTATTTGGAAAAGGGTTTCATCATTTGGTTGAATAATTGATTGGGGTTTAACACCTTCGTCAATTGCTATGGTCATATCAAGATGAATGGAGCACCTAACCATTTATTCCTGTCATTTCTCATACCAGTTCTACCACAACATCCTTACAGACTACAGAGCCTCCAGCTGCTCTTCCGCATAGGCAAACAATTATCAAACCATTGGTACAATCGCCTGAAAAGATATTTTCTACAACCAATGATCAAACCTCGGACCTCATGAGTGAGAGTCTGTTGCTCTACTAACTGCGATATGGTCGTGGCTTAAATCTTTCGGACAAGAACGGGATCAAAAGTAAGGATGTACTTACAGATCGTAATGCTGGTTCCACATGGGGTCGAGTGTGTTTTTACACACATCTGTAGAGAAACACTGTCCAGACCCATCCACACTCACTTTGGCAAACGGATCAGGCAAACCTGTACAAATAATAAAGAACAACAATCTTAGTTAGTGCATGTGAAATCAGAGCAACACATTAAAATAGAGGAGCTAATAAGAAGATCAGGGTGTAAAGACATTCTAAATTTGTTATTTCAAATCTATACAGGGGTTTCATTAAGAGGCGGGGGACGGGGATTTCCCGCTCCTATTTGACTGAAATTGAGTGCAATCCCCCTGCTACTTTTGAAAATTTTGTATGGGGTTAATAGGGAATACATAGAAAATCCCCCGCCTACTTTGGCTCCTGACCCAGGTGGCCACAAACTTACTGAAACCCCTGCTATACCCCATCTTATTGGTATTACTTTGAATTGTGTTGACCAGACAATTCTAATAAAAACTATATCATAGGGTTTACCTGTAATTAGAAATTAATCGTTTTTGCATTTTCTAAGACTTTATAGGGCTGCTGCGAGTATCCGAGTACTCGGATATTCACGAATCTAATCAAAGATTCAAGTACGATTAATCGTCACCTAAGAGATCGCTAGATCGCGATCTTTTACAATAAAGTAAACAAACATGTTTAACAGACTCAGTTAAAACAAAACAAAAAAGATCAACAGTGAGGCGTTTTATTTTAATTTACCCGAACTTTAACTGTCAAAATAACAAATGATGTAAAGTAGAGCTAGTTTCCAATTATAAATACGAATGTAACCGATAGTGGCACATTTTTTCGTATCACTAGATGACTTTCTAATTCACGTTTTTTTTCATTTCTATGTTTCTCATATCACATTACGGTTAACAAAATAAAAAAGATACATCATTACATTTTTCATGCCGAAATCAAAGGAATCGCCGCCAACACAGTTGTCATTTTATGACGTAGTCGATAGAAATATTGTGTTGAAAATATTCTCCCAAAAGCGGAAAATTCCAGTCTCAATATAATCATGTGACTTTTTCAAGTGGGTGCAGGTCATCCAAATATGGCTATGTTTACTACGGTTTGTTGACAAGAAATGCGCATGCTAATAAGCGCGGGAAAAAGGATGACGTAATGAAAGCATTGTTGATTTGATATCTCTGTTTTACAACCAAAACTTCGTAACTGCAGCTTAACACAACCTGAAGTTACTGGGATTTTGTTGAAAAGTGACGGTGTGCTGGAAAAACACTGATGCAGCCCCTCTTTCCGCCGCGTGATTACACAAAGGAATTTGTAACTCGCATGCTTACTAGACCGTTTAGACGATGTCAATCACGGATTATCGATTTTTCATGTTAAACAATTAAGTAAGTGTTGACACGCTTGTTAATTGGTGATTGGTTTACTGCAAAAAAGTTGGAGTCAAGCCTTTGAGCCATATTCGTTTTTATTTTAGCCACATTTTCTATATTGTCACCAATGGCTCAAATGGCGATGGCCAGCGTGAGCCCTGCAGATGAAAACCCTAGGGAGAAATGAAGAAAATGTGAATAACTGACACTTTATTTGTTTTCTGCAACAAGATTTCTGACCACTTTTACAGCTGTAGAGATTCGTGGATCGATCCGTGAATCGTTGCTCGTGGATCGGATCGCCACTTACCCAACGATCCACAGCCCTAAGACTTTATACCCTCTAATCTGTAGCTTCGTAAAATGATGGTTCTAGTAAATGAGGAATTAGTTTGTTGAATTAAGTACAACGCCATAAATATAGTCAGTGACATTTCAAAACTCAAGTTATAAATAAGCTTACCCTATCCAAAAAAACAAATGAGATTGTGTTTTGATGTTCCCACTTCCAAGCAGAACAGACGTAAGTAAAATATTGAGGCAAAAGAAGAAAATGCTAATTATCTGCATTTTCTCCTTTTATCTAAAAAAATTCTGCATCATAATATTGTACATGGGAATTCTGTGATTTTTGGAAAGGGTTAAACCTTGTGTACCGGTATATTGTTTTGTCTCAAGACTTGGGTGATATTGTACTTTGCAGACCAGTAGTACTATATATCGTCATTTTTCTTAAAAAAACCTACAACTTGTTTTAATCCTTACGCAAACGACGAAATTTTATGGTAGTCAAATTTATAAGCTGTTACAAACAACAAAATAAATGTTGATAAAGATAAGATTTGCATAAAAATATTGCACAGAAAATATTGAGACAAAAGAAGAAACTGCTGGTTATCAGTAGTTTCTTCTTTTGTTTCTATGTTTTCCCATGCATATTCTATTAGGGACGTCAAAACCAGGTCTTGTTTGGGAAAGGGTTAAGCTGTTTTGTTTTTTTTGAAAGGCAACAATACACTTTTTTTCTTGAATGTGTGTTGAGAGTAAGTTGAGTAACATGCAGTGACAAAAAATAATACTTACGAAAAAAGTCCCTCTTACACAAGTTTTTGGCACATAAAACTGAAAAATAAATGAGATATAGACATCATAAAATAAAATTTCTTAACTCTTACCCAAACAACAAAATTTTCGGGTGGTCAAATTATAAAACTGCTGCACAAAATGTTAGAAAGGTAAAATCTGGGAATAATACAGCTTTTCTGAGCTATAATATTCCAAAATTTTACCTTAAGTAACATTCCATTCTCTATTTTGATATTAAAACTATGAGGGTCTACAATTTCCCATTCCCTTCCACAATCTCTTAACTGCAAACATCATATGTCAGTGTTACGTCACTTTCAATTTATGGATGAACGAACCAATAGCGTCTCAGAAACAAGAGGGCCAAGATGGCCCTGTATCGCTCCACTGGCTTTTAGACAATTAGACTACAAAATTTTTCAAGGAATACAATAGAGGTCTATCCAAAGAAGATACATGCGACGGCAGAATGAAATCCAATAAATGATTAAGGAGCAGAAATGTTTTTAAAATTTTCTTAAAATTACACTATGTTTCATATAGCGAAAAATAAGCCTAGCCCACAGCGGCCAAGCTTTTCATCCAATCGTGATGGAATTTGGAGAGATTCACGCGAAGTTTGGTAGAAATTGGTCCTGCAGTTTTGGAGAAGAAGAATGTTTAAAGATTTTTCGAATTTTTAATTCAATTAAATTAATTAAAATTTAAGTTATACACAGAATTTATCTTTTTGAAGGAATTAAGAAGAGATTCATACGAGGAAGATTTCTGTGAAGTTTGGTTGAAATTGGTCCAGTAGTTCTGGAGAAGAAGAATTTTAAAAAGATTTTTCGAAAAATTCAAATCAATTAAATTAATTAAAATTCAGGTTCTGTGCGGATTTTATTCTTTTGAAAAAATTTTATTCATACAAGGAAGATTTCTGTGAAGTTTGGTTGAAATTGGTCCAGTAGTTCTGGAGAAGAGGAAATTTAAAAAGATTTTTCGAAAAATTCAAATCAATTAAATTAATTAAAATTCAAGTTCTGCGCGGATTTTTTTCTTTTTAAGGAATTTGGTAGAGATTCATGCAAGGAAGATATCTGTGAAGTTCGGTTGAAATTGGTTCAGTAGTTTTGGAGAAGAAGAATTTTTAAAGATTTTTCAAAAATTTAATTCAATTAAATTAATTAAAATTTAAGTTATACACAGAATTTATCTTTTTGAAAGAATTCAGAAGAGATTCATACAAGGAAGATTTCTGTGAAGTTTGGTTGAAATTGGTCCAGTACTTTTGGAAAAGAATAATTTTTAAAGATTTTTCGAAAATTTAATTCAATTAAATTAATTAAAATTTAAGTTATACAAAGAATTTATCTTTTTGAAGGAATTAAGGAGAGATTTATACAAGGAAGATTTCTGTGAAGTTTGGTTGAAATTGGTCCAGAAGTTTTGGAGAAGAAGAATTTTTAAAGATTTTTCGAAAATTTAAATCAATTAAATTAATTAAAATTCAAGTTCTGCACGGATTTTATTCTTTTTGAGGAATTTGGTAGAGATTCATGCAAGGAAGATATCTGTGAAGTTTGGTTGAAATTGGTTCAGTAGTTTTGGAGAAGAAGAATTTTTAAAGATTTTTCAAAAATTTAATTCAATTAAATTAATTAAAATTTAAGTTATACACAGAATTTATCTTTTTGAAAGAATTCAGAAGAGATTCATACAAGGAAAATTTCTGTGAAGTTTGGTTGAAATTGGTCCAGTAGTTTTGGAGAAGAAGAATTTTTAAAGATTTTTTGAATATTTAAATCAATTAAATTAATTAAAATTCAAGTTCTGCGCGGATTTTTTTCTTTTGAAGGAATTTGGTACAGATTTATGCAAGGAAGATTTCTGTGAAGTTTACTTGAAATTGGTCCAGTAGTTTTGGAGAAGAAGAAATTTTAAAGATTTTTCGAAAATTTAATTCAATTAAATTAATTAAAATTCAAGTTCTGCACAGATTTTATTCTTTTGAAGGAATTTGGTAGAGATTCATGCAAGGATGATTTGTGTGAAGTTTGGTTGAAATTGGTCCAGTAGTTTTGGAGAAGAAGATGTTTAAACAAAAAGTTTACGCACGGACGCACGCACGCACGGACGGACGTACGACGGACACAGGGCCATGACATAAGCCCCGCTGGCCTTCGGCCAGTGGAGCTAAAAATTGCTCCGCCCCTAAGGCTAAGCTGCACCCAAAAGATTGATTGACATGCTACAAAGCGTGGAAGCGCGACTATTCAAGTTCACAGGGGTCACTGACAGATGTCGCGTCGTCTTTCAAACATCAAATGCCCCGCATGTAGCAACTATATGTGGAAACACGCTTTTCTCACCACTTCTTCATGCAGTAACCGCGTAAATATTGCATTTTCGTACCACAGTTAAATCCTTTTGAATTCAAACGTCGGTCCGAACATTATTCAAACCGTTAACTCTATCCTAAAATGTGCTCCGCAAAGAAAGAAGGAGCTGGGGGGGGAGAGACGGGGATGGGGGGACTGGAGGGGGAGGGGCGGGGGAGGACGAGTCACGGAAAAACATCGCAAATCCCGGAAATTGTTCACCCAATGTCCCGGATTCCACTGGAAAAATTATCGCATGTCTGGCCTACCGAAAATCCCTGATCCGTCAATCCGCACATATCACCGGAAGTACAAAAGTGTCTACATACATTCGATATTACCCATACATAGAGAAACATGTCTACAGACGAGACCACCAGCGCCGTAGACAGGTTGGAGGCCGCTGATTGAGGAAATCGCTAGAACTCCCTTAGCTGCGATGTCGTAGTCCATGAACTTTGATTTTGTCGTGTTCATGGCTACGAGTCCAGCCCATTTTCCCAATGAAACAAGACTAGAAAAAGTAAACAGAGTTTTCTTACATAAATTTCTTAACATCTACACAAGCTATCATAAATAAATCCCAAACGAACCTATCTCGAGTCCCAAATCCAGTTTTAAAGCGTAAAAAACGCGTTTAAATGCAATGTTTACTTTCAATTCCCCAAAACAAAGCTTCCTGTCTCGAATCGATCATGTGACCTTTTGGCGGGCTTTCCTCTCCCATATAAGGCAATGTTTACTACGCTATGTTTACAAACAGCGCATGGATTAACAGGTGCGTGAAAACGAAATGGAAACCTTCTGCAATTGCGGCAGCCATGCAAACATGTCTCTTTTTCCTATTATGTTTGCATCGATTGACCATTGTTCGGTTTTAATTGTCAGGCTTTGAAAACCAAACGATTTTTTACTAGTTATCTCGATCGCGTTTTCGATGTCCGCCATTTTGAAAAATACTACGTTTTCCAAATAAGGTAATCGACAGCGATTGGCTGTCCTTTGAATCGGTAAATCGATTTTGATTGGTCAGTGAGCACTGTCAGGCGAGATGACAGTGATGTTATTTCTCGTATTTAGCGAGATCTCGTTCAAATGGCGACCACCAAGATGAAAGTTAATGGGTATTACGATTTCAAAGTAAATTGTGTTTTAATGGATTATGATTTCAAGATGAATATGTATCAGATCGACTGAATAATGGTTACGCTGTTCCAAGGTAACATTCATTTTACGCTCATTAAGCATTTACATCTATTTTGACGACGCTAAAGTTGCTGGAATGATTCATTCCAGCAGCTGCATCATTGCGAGAGATACGACGGCTTTGTAACGGACTCCTGACCACAGGGAATTTTAGCGATTTTTATGTAGACTCTTTCTATTAAAGACAAGGGGACCAAGTTTTCATGTACAGAAAATAGTACCCATTCTCGCAAAACACATGTTACAACGCCAATTTTGAAGATTATTACACGGGATCTTCTTTAATAAGCTACTTACATATTTATTTAGCGAAAAATCCGGTGGTCTGTACAAGTAACGATCAGTATTTTTCGTGACAGAGGCCGTTTCTCGACAAAAGGTTCGAAATTGCCATGTACGACACAAGCGTGATGTCAGCGCGTTCGGTTGTATACTCTGGTGAGTGTTTATGTCACAATGTTCCATTTGACTTTCGAACGAAACAGAACGGTTCATTATTCAATTTCACCATAATTGTCCAAAGCAATGCTTTAATTCTAATTTTTTCAAGTTTAATTTAGCATAACTGTCGATGATTTTTTTTAGTTTTCACAATAAAAAGAATTACTTGAGTGAGTGTGCTCAACAGCGAGATGAACTCGCCCTCCATCAGTCATACGTTCATTATTAATCGAGTAATTCTTTTTCTTGTTAAAAAAATAAAATTTGTGTTCAATAAGCGTAAAAAGATACGAATTAAAGCATTGCTTTGGACAATTTTGTTGAAATTTGAAACTGAACCAGGGTTTTCCCTGGATCTTGTAAAGAAGGAGTCCTTGGGACTCTCAGCTATGATTTTTGAGAGTCCCTGTGTTAATTTCAAGAGTCCTATCTTGGAAAAATCAGTGAACTATAAAACCCCAAAAATTGGCCATATTTTAAAAAGACAGGAGCAAACGCAGTCCCATTAATGGGATTTGGTTTTGTAGGTTTAACAAAATATAGGCATCCAGCCTGTCAAAGGGTAAATGTATTGAACAAAATGGTGGAATCATCCTGAATATCAAAATCAAATTTAATTCATAAGTTAACTATTCATTCATATATGACCAGTCAGATGTAGCAAACGGAAGTGGAACTGTCTAGTGTCTACTAAACAGCAATAGATCTATTGTATATTCTATAATGATTTAGTTTATTACTACAAAGAACATTTAGGACTGGAATTTGATGATTCAGAGTTCCAATGTTACCCACAAAACGGGAATACGTTTGGATTTTTGTATAACCCATTCCCAGTCTGGAAGTAGTGTTGATTTTATCAAATCTTATAAAAATTAGGAAAAGTCAAAGAAAAGTACAAAACAATTTGGGTACAAACCCCTTCTAACCCCCCTCCCTCCCCCCCCCCCCCCCCTGCCTATAGGAGTATTTCTTATTGTAAGTAATAACAAGAGCTGTCCAAAGACAGCACGCTCGACTTTCTAAGTTGCTTAGTATAAAGGGGGAATAACTCCAAATAGAGTGGTCCCAGGGTCATGGGCCCTGATAGTAAGGTAGAGGGTGTGATGGTGAATAAGTATACCAAGTTTGGGTTGAATCCCTTTGATAGTATGGAAGCTATTGATGTTTGAAAAAACTTTAACCTTGGTTGCAACGCCAACGCCGACGCCAACGCCGACGCCCGGGTGACAGTATAAGCTCTCATTTTCTTCGAAAAGTCGAGCTAAAAACGGAACCTTATGCAAGCGTCTGTCAAGAATAGTAAAGATGTCATGCTCATACTGTCTGCTTAAAAACTTCTACATGAATGTTTAGCAGGTGTAATTTCTTCAAACTAGACGAACACAACACTTCAAGTAAGCTAGTATTTGTACTTTTATTTGGGAGTCCCATGGGACGCACAGACTATATTTTTAAGAGTCCTGAACACAATTTTGAGAGTCTAGGACGCAATATCCTGCGTCCGGGAAAACCCTGCTGAACCGTTCTGTTTCATTCGAAAGTCAAGGGGAACATTGTGATAAAAACACTCACCAGAGTGTCCCAAGCGAACGCGCCTAAAATTGCCGAAATCTAAAATCCGTTGAGTCGGCAAAACATTCAACAAATTAAAGCTGAATTCTTTGTGATATTATTCAACAATGAAGGTTGGTGAAAGATTTTAATTTATTTTATCGTTTTAATGCATGTTTTGGCCACGATCATGCACAAACTAGCAGATTTAGTCCTACAAGCGGGGGTCACACGGTCACGTCGTTCATGGCGTTTTCGAACCTTTCGTCGAGAAACCGGCCTCTGTCACGAAAAACTCTGATCGTTACGCGTACAGACCACCGGATTTTTCGCTAAATAAATATATATGGAGTTAATTAGTGAAGATCTCGTGTAATTATCTTCAAAATTGGCGTCGTAATGGGTGTTTTGCGAGAATGGGTACTATTTTCTATACATGAAAACTTGGTCCCCTTGTCTTTAATAGAAAGAGTCTACATAAAAATCGCTAAAATTCCCTGTGCTCCTGACAGGATGAAAAAAAGGCTGTTACATTATTTCAACTAGAACTCCCTGTGCCTAAAAATGGTCAATATAAATGAACAGGATCCTGTCTTTTGATGAAAATTATCTAGCATCACTGAAAGAAAATGATATCCAAATACGGTGGTCGTCTAGACTGAGAAGCCATCTTTTGAAACTCCAATGAGGTCATCTATGAAAACAAAGGTATTTTTCCACCTTGGTTTCTCACCTGTAAGCCTAATCTTCATTGTGGTTGAAGCATTTCTTCTTGACCCGTTGGTTGCCATTCTTACCCATCCATTCTATGTCAGAATGGACTAAAAGGTACCTTTTCTGATTTTTTTATGGGATTTTCGTATTTCCAATCTTTCTGTATGCAAATGAGTTATGGCTTATCTACTTCCGGCTCTGTTTATTCTACGGCTCTCTTGAAATCGAAGAGGGTCCGTACAATAAACGTTCTTTGCAAGCTTTTAGATGACAAAAATAAATGAGGAAACCTCTTTCGCCTCAAAATAAGGAAAAAATCTCTCAGAAATGAGACAGGCACAGTCATTTGAAGTTCTTACTATGTAAGTTGAGTAACGGGGTTGGGTCTTAAATGATGTCTTGAAGTCATTTGCTCTCTCAAAATGCATGTGTGACCTGCTTTAATCTGCGTTACACAGGCGCTCATTAAATTTCTTTGTGGCCCAATATTCATTAATTTTGTCAATCTGAATTGAGATAAAAACTCATTGTTGGTGCACACGTTTTGTGAAAAGATGGGACAACACAGAGATAAGTCAGACACAGTGAACAGTAATCCGAGTCTTCTCTGATGTAAATACGCTCTTTGATATTTTGATTTTTCGCCATTTACATCAGAGAGCGTTGCTCTTTTAAAACAGCGGAAAGTTCGGTAACGTTACAAGTAACTTGAAGCTTTGTTTTTGTGTATCATATCGAATCACTCGATAAAACACTGTAGGGTATAGATCAATAAATCATTTTTTGTCATACCTGACCAAAAATTTCATTTCAAATCGGCCTGCTGGATGAGTATAACCTTTGCTTTTGAATGGAAGATCAAGGTAAACAAAGGCTGCTCAGGTGAGGGTTGTTGCAAAACATTGCCTATTAACCTTTTAGAAATACTTTTTGGTCGTAATTTTTTCAGCAGCCATAACAATAAATGGTTCATTTATCGATATCATCAGGGGTTTTAACGATAGCGTTTAAGATCGGACGGTGAACGATGCGCAACAATTTGTTGCGAACTTCTTGATTTTTTCAAAGAGCAACGCTCTCTGATTTAAATAGCGAAAAATCAAAATATCAAAGAGCGTATTTACATCAGAGAAGACTCGGATTAAGTGAACAGTAGAGTGTTTATCAGACATCTGGTTAATCCGAGTTTCCTCTGATGAAATTCGCTCTTTGAGTTTGATATGTTGTAGCTGCGATATCGTAGCCACAAACTTGATGATGGGTATTGGTTTGTGGCTACGAGTCCACCCTATTCCATCTAGTGGAGCAAGACAAAAGTGTGGAAAACACATTTTCTTGCATAAATTTTTGAATACTAATATATCTAATCAGATGTGTATCCCATAAAAAGATATTCCATGGCACAAATTCAGTTAAAAAGTATCAACAAGAATTGTTATCAATTATTTCTTCCAACGGAAAATTCAAGTCTCTGTAGAATAAAATGGGTGGGTACTCCGCTTTAAAGTTGAATAGATCTTTATTTGAAAGTGATTTCAACATAAAACTATGATGGATTGACAGAAAAATAGTTAACCTGTCGTCAGGTAACATTCTTACTACATTCCATAGTTTTATTTTGAAGTTTGACTATGCTAAACTTGCTGGAATGAATCATTCCAGCACCTGCTCCATTGCAATGAATAGGAAGGAATTGTAACCGAAACCCAGATCAAAATTAAAAAAGATTTCTGTTACATTATTGCAACTAGATATGTTGATGTCGCTCAATTACATCAGAGCGCACTACCATTCAAAAACAACGCAAAGTTCGCCTCAATTTTCTGCGCTTTGTTCACCGTCAGATCTTAAACGGTATCCCTAAAACGCCTTATGATACCCCTGAAACGCCTTATGATACCAATCAATTGACCATTTATTGTCATGCCTGGCGAAAAATTTAAGACCAAAAAGTACAGTATTTCTAAAAGGTTTATAGGCAATGTTTTGCAACACCCCTCATCTCAATAGCCATTGATTACAATGACCTACTTTCCGTTGTTTTTAAGTGGTAGTGCGCTCTGATGTAAACGAGCGACATCAACATATTAAAGAGTGGATTTCATCAGAGAAAACTCGGATTGATGAAACTTTCTCGATAATCTTGTCGGACCAGTGGTGACGTTTGAAGATTCTCATGGCAAGCCAAGGTATCCGGCTTAAATTTCAGTAGTAAGAGCAGGGGTTTTCCTAGGCACTTTGGGAAACGGAGTCTGGCCTATTTGGGAAATTTTTCAATCACAAAATGGCATATTTTGTGCTAAAAATGTAAGGGAAACACTCATTTCTCAACAAAAAATTTGACATTTTCAAAAGATTGGGAAAAACGGAAGAAAATTTGCTTTAGGAACACAGCCTTTTGCTTTGGCAGAGGTCCCATTCACGCACATATGTGCGTAATTCACGTACAGAAAAGAAAACTCACGCACGCATATTCTGGGTAAAGGGTGCATTCACACACTGAATTCATAGAATGGAAACTGCTTTAAAACATATTTTTCATGAAAAGATTCTCTGTTTGACAGGAAAATATATTTCCAAGTCAGCGAAAATATATTTTTTGGTTGAAATTGGTTAAGTAACAATGTTATGCCCCTTCAGCGTATGTCTTCATTGTTTACATTCAGAATGTAATTTTCATAATGAGTAATTATTATGAGCACTCCAGATCTGTTTAGCAGTTTTGAAAGACACTCACTAATTGGCTTGAATAAACCAATCAACAAGCATATCTCACCAGGCAGTATTTCATTATTATGTCAAAAACCATGCCGTCTGCTTGCTGTAGAAATAATTGAAACTGAAAAGTCAAACAAAACATTTTTTTTTCCAAATAGTAAGCATTACAGCAACTGAAAAATGGATGGAAGTGACAACTTGTGTTAATGATGTTCGCTGATTGAGTTTAGATGCAAGTTCAAAAAGGTAAAATGGTTTGAGGAATGCTAGATCTGTTTCTGTTCATGTCAACAAAATTCTGAAATTCTAACACCTGTCACTCGCCATTATTTAGCTGAATCATTACCACACAATGGAAAATAGCCTTTTTTTTAAAAAAAAAATGTACCGGTAATATTTTAGTGCACCCCCAGTTTTCATTTTGCACTCCCAACTTTTTACTCCAGGGAGTGCATGCACTCCCAAAAATATTTTTGAGTGGGAACTCTGTTTGGGAATGCCCCCCGTTTTCAGGAGGCACAGAAAGCTTCTAGGAAAACCACAGGGAATTTTAGCGATTTTTATGTAGACTCTTTCTATTAAAGACAAGGGGACCAAGTTTTCATGTACAGAATGTAGTACCCATTCTCGCAAAAGACCTGTTACAACGCCATTTTTGAAGATAATTACACGGGATCTTCTTTAATAAGCTCCTTACATATTTATTTAGCGAAAAATCCGGTGGTCTGTACAGGTAACGATCAGTATTTTTCGTGACAGAGGCCGTTTCTCGACAAAAGGTTCGAAATTGCCATGTACGACACAAGCGTGATGTCAGCGCGTTCGGTTGTAACTCTGGTGAGTGTTTATGTCACAATGTTCCATTTGACTTTCGAACGAAACAGAACGGCTCATTATTCAATTTCACCATAGTTGTCCAAAGCAATGCTTTAATTCTCATTTTTTCAAGCTTAATTTAGCATAACTGTCGATGATTTTTTAAGTTTTCACAATAAAAAGAATTACTTGAGTGAGTGTGCTCAACAGCGAGATGAACTCGCCCTCCATCAGTCATACGTTCACTATTAATCGAGTAATTCTTTTTCTTGTTAAAAAATAAAATTTGTGTTCAATAAGCGTAAAAAGATACGAATTAAAGCATTGCTTTGGACAATTTTGTTGAAATTTGAAACTGAACCGTTCTGTTTCGTTCGAAAGTCAAGGGGAACATTGTGATGAAAACACTCACCAGAGTATCCCAAGCAAACGCGCCTAAAATTGCCGAAATCTAAAATCCGTTGAGTCGGCAAAACATTCAACAAATTAAAGCTGAATTCTTTGTGATATTATTCAACAAGGAAGGTTGGTGAAAGATTTTAATTTATTTTATCGTTTTAATGCATGTTTTGGCCACGATCATGCACAAACTAGCAGATTTAGTCCTACAAGCGGGGGTCACACGGTCACGTCGTTCATGGCGTTTTCGAACCTTTCGTCGAGAAACCGGCCTCTGTCACGAAAAACTCTAATCGTTATGCGTACAGACCACCGGATTTTTCGCTAAATAAATATATATGGAGTTAATTAGTGAAGATCTCGTGTAATTATCTTCAAAATTGGCGTCATAATGGGTGTTTTGCGAGAATGGGTACTATTTTCTATACATGAAAACTTGGTCCCCTTGTCTTTAATAGAAAGAGTCTACATAAAAATCGCTAAAATTCCCTGTGAGGAAAACCCCTGAAGAGTGTTTAACTAGTGATCAGTTTTACATCCAACAAAACATGTCTAGATGGATTGCTCACTTTACTAACAATGATTGTAAACAATAGATAATGAATTGATGTTACGCACGCGCGTCATTGATGTCGCGTAAATGAACATGCTATTTGACGTTGCGGGAAAAGGATATAACAATCAGGGGGTCATGTGTTCAAGTCCAATACATGTTTTTCCTAACATATTTACTTTTATAAATGGTGGTTTTACAGTTAGGTCAATTTGCAAAATACATTTATAACTTAACATTAAGGGTATGGGCATTTTCTCTAAATATTCAGGGGCCCAGCCAAAAATCTAAGGGCCATGGGCGACTGGGCCCCTGCTAGTCTTTATCCCTGAGACTCTCACTCATGAGATCCCAGACTCGACCCGCGATTGTGGCAAATTTTCTCCTGATGGTTTGATACTCGTTAATCTATGTGGGCGAGCAGCTGTAGGCTCTGTAAGGATGTTGTGGTAGTGCTGGTATGAGAATTGACAGAGATCCATGGTTAGGTGCTCCAGCTGTTGCAATATGACCATGCCAGTTGAAAGAGGCGTTGAAACCCAATCAATCAATCACTGTGCATGGATAGTGGGTATCTGGTGGTCCTAGATATGGACGGAGTGGGTGAAGTTGGGAAACATTGAGACAAAAGAAGAATATGCTGATAATCAGCATTTTCTCCTTTTGCCTCAATAAAAATGCTGATAATCAGCATTTTTTTCCTTTTGCCTCAATATTTTCTTTGTCTTATTTTACACAAATACACAAATCTAATTAAGTAATATTTATCAACATAAATTTTTCCCGTCTGCATCAGATTTAGAATTGGACCGGCGTAAAATGTTGCTGTTTCGGAAAGTGTTAATCTTGATAACTCCTTTTGGTGCAGAGCAGTTTAAAATTTTGTTGTCAAAGAAAGGGATGAGAAAACTGTCCTTGTCACATTACAAATTATACCCATCTTTTCCAGATAAACAACAGAATGAGAAGCTTACAAGACATTGGACAGCATGTACAGAAGCCAGAGTACAGGAAGGCTTTACAGGAGCTCATTAAATATGAACTTCAAGCTCTGGTAAATATTACAAGTACAATGTAGTACATTTACCCTTTCCCAAACAACGAATTTTAGGGTGGTGCAATTAAAAAGCTGCTGCAAACGACAAAAGGCATGATGTCAAAGATAGAATTTGTGCAAAATATAGCACAGAAAATATTGAGACAAAAGCTGTGGTTTCAATGTTTTCCCAAGCCTTTTCTACAAGGGACGTCAAAACCAGGTCTTGTTTGTACTTCTTTTATTTTTCCTTCCATAATTATTTTGATAAAATTAATATTTTGAGTGATTGTAAAATAATGGACTTCTAAACTAGGAGTCTGTAAAGTTTCTTTAAAATTTATGACCCTTGATTTGGACAAAAAAAAATTGTTGCATCACCTGGGTTATTCTGGTTTGTTTTGCCAGCATGTTATTTACAGTCTGATCTAAATCCATGTTTTTTGATAAACTTAAAAAAAGTTATGGTCAACCAAAAAAGTTATGGTCAACCTGACTGCTTAGACAGATCTGGATAATCCACAGTCACAATACTTTTGTCATTTAGATTTTGATACATTAACCAACTCCAACAAAATGACACTTTTAGAAGCCAAACAAAATAAAGGCTTTGAAAAACATTGTGATAAATGAAGAAATTTCTTCGAAAAGCAATTTCTTCATTTTCGGCAATGTTTTCTACCAAGAAAAAACAAAAAATGTACAATTCACTTAAATTTGTTATCAGGAATATTATTAAATAAAGCAGGTAATGGGTTATTCAACTTATTTATTGATTTGTAGGTTGAGAGACTATCAGAGACGGGAGAGGAAGCTGTTGTCCTGACAGCAAGTCTACAAAATGGAACATCTACACAGCTAGCTTCACCAAAAGCTGAGGGATTCTTGTTAAAACAAACATCACTGGGAACTGAGTTCCTCAACTACTTCAATGGTAAACTGTTACATGTACATTAGAAATGACTCAATGACTGGGGTTACTATTTTGCCCGTAAATAATTTTTAACCCTTTCCCAAATGACAGATTTATAGGATGGTCCACTTTGAAAGCTGTTCGAAGATGGCACAATGGGTGATGAGACAGATAAGATTTGTACACACTATGACACTGAAAATGTAGAGGCAAAAGGTGAAAATGCTGGTCTTCAACATTTTCTTCTTTTGCATCAATATTTTGTGAAACCTTTTTGATTAGGGATGTCAAAACCAGATTTTGTGCGGGAAAGAGTTAAATGCTGCCAAAGGTGAGCTTCTCTGTCTGTCTGTTCTGATGTCTATTCACATCTTTAACACAAATCCTCCCTACTTTTGTGTACAATTTGAATAAAATTTTCACAGAATGTAACTGCTTACAGCTTCGAATTTGGACCAGTAAGAAAATAATTTTACCATGTGATTTTCATCAACAACAATTAGCAGAGCCCTTTCCATTATAGGATTTAACATATTATAGGAGTATGTTTTCACCAACTTTGGAAAGTTCTCTGTAAGTAGATAAAGTTTTCTTTTAGGATAAAATGTTATTTTTATCACAACATTACAGATGATGCAGAAAACAGCTCTGCCGATGAGCTCTGTTCAGACGGAGAAGATGTTGACTTGGAAAATACCTCAACTACCCTACCAAATATAACTAACACTTCACAGTTTGGTGCTACCAAAGGTATTGATAATCCCAAATAATCCCTTAGTGTTTTAAGGCAAACTGCTTTCAATGAAAAAATAATGACATGGACTTATTTGATGTCCAAAACATTGAGGGCATATAACTTCATGCAAATTGGACAAGCAGGAATTATATTTCTGCTACAAACAGTACCACATTGAGCCCGGATGGCTTAGTGAGTTATGTTGCAGTCTGTCAACTCTTTTAAAACAGGTGTTGTGAGTTCGAATCTGGGCTCCAATCTCTTCTCAGACATTTGATAATACAGTACACTAGTCATTTGTCTCTCTGAATTATCAAAGGAGAGAGCAACTAGAGGTTCGGATTAGATGTTGTGAATGTGCTGAATTAGTTAATTACCTGGAATCCTTTGTAAGGTGCACCAGTCACCTCAATTTGGCCAAAGCAGTTGAATGAGGTGTTCAATCAATCAATAATGGCATCATATTGATTTGATTAAAAGTTTCAGAAAAAAGAAACCAAGTTGAATACTGAAAGATTATCTAAATTGTTTTCTCTCAATTTAATTGAACATAAATTTATTCTACAGATAATGTCCATGGCAAAGAAAAGTCTCCAGGATCCAGAGAGAGAACTACCTCCAGGCGTCTATCATTATCAAGAGAGGATCAGAAGAGTCATGATCTGTATGAAGTCTCACAGACGTCAGATCTGTCAGCATCGGAGCGGAATGACAGTGCTTCATCTGTGGCGAGCTTTGTCGAAGCCCAGGAACAAGAAAGAAGGACAAACAATCTTCAGTGTAAAGTTTGTGACAGAACTTTCAGATCTTACAAAACATTAAACTTACATATGAGAAGGCATTTAGTTAAATCATATAAGTGTAATTTGTGTGGAAAGATTTTCTCACTAAAGAGTAGTTATCAGAGACATATCAAAACACATAATAAACAAAAGACATATGAATGTGGATTCTGTGATGAATCGTTCGCTGATAGGGCATCATGGAAACGACACAGAGAGAGACATTTTGGGGCCAGGAACTATTCTTGTAACCTTTGTGGGAAAGCTTTCTATGAGAAATATTCACTGAAGGTGCATCAGACCAGCCACTTTATATCAAATCAGAGAGTTGATAAGAATGTGGATTCTAATGCTGGATTTTCTTGTCATATCTGTCAGAAACTGCTGAAGACAAAAGCTGCTCTGAAGAAACATATTCTAACTCACTCAGCCAAGAAATATGCCTGTGAATTCTGTAACAAGAGGTTTTCACTGAAGTACAGTTATGTTAGACACAGAAGACTGCATACTGGTGAGACCCCGTATAAATGTGGGTCATGTGGGAAACAGTTCTCCGACAGCAGTGCCTGGGCTAAACATGTACGGACACATAGTGGAGTCAAACCTTACTCCTGTCATATCTGCTCCAAGTCATTCTACGATAGGACGGCCTGTAAAACACATATGAAAACACATGATATCAAAATGAGCAAACAGTTTGAAAGTGTGACACATACATTTGGAATAGGTTCTGATGAGAGCATTAAAGAGAGCTTTAAAGATTGTCATGTATGTCACAACCAGACCACAGAGAAAAAAGCTATGGATGTTAATTCAGAGATTAATGCAGCAAACAAAGAGCCATTTGTACAACTAAGTATGCCATTGGATGAAATTGAAAGGGAATTTGAAACTTCTACTTTGCTTGATTCTGGATTTGGGGCAGATTTAATGGCCAATACAGAAGATACACTCGGTAAAGAGGTTGACAATGATGAAGATCAAACCAAAACTATTTTTGATGGTGTTGAACTGGATGAAAACTTTCAGAAAGAATTTGTGGAGAGAAACATGCCCCTTAAAGATGTTGAGTCAGACAGTGAATTTATATCAACAACTTTTCCTGATGATTCCGATCTTCTGGATGAAACTGACACTGAGACTAGAGTTGTAATGAAGCCATCGCATGTATCTGATGTGCCAGCTGACAGATCTGATGTACAGGAACTTCCAAGGATGACCAAGTTCACGAAGAAGCTCAGTAGACGAAGGTTTCCTGAATCTCCATCTAAATGTAAGAAATGTCATAAAACATTCAAGCATGAATCCTTGCTGAAGCAACACCTACAGTTCCACTGTATGATGAAGCTGTATAAATGTCGATACTGTGGTAAACAACTGTCCACCAAACACAGTCTCGTCCGTCATGAACGTATACATGTCGGTGATCGACCATACCAGTGCTACATCTGTCAGAAAACATTCGCGGATAACTACGGCTGTATCCGACATGTCAAAACACATTTTAACAGTGAAGGAAGAAGTGTCACACCCAGTAATATTACAAAACAAACAGCAAGGTCTACAGAACAAGAATACAAAAAACTTGCACAGCCAGATATTGAAAAGATTGAACCTCCAATGAAAGATGTTAAAGCATACCCTGTTGGTTTGCATTCTCCTGAGAATATACAATGCTCAGTTCAAAGCAAAAGTAGTGGAAACAAGAAAGTTTCTTCATCAACAAGTCTTGATAATGGTTCCATTCAAAATGTCCTGAGTTCAAGGAGCCCAAATCAACCCTCAGATTCTTCTGTAAGACTGAATTCTCAGGAAACTAAATCCCTGTACCGATGCTACAGTTGTTCAGCGTTGTATTCGTCCCAGCAAGATTGTATAAATCATATCCAGCAGAGTTGCAACAAAGATATTCAGTCAGAGTACATCAGTGTACCTCATACAGCTGATAATCAACAAGTGAACAAAGATCACTCCAAACTAAAGAATATTTACCAGTGTTCTGTATGTAAACTCATGTTTAATGAAGAGACTGCATGTCGTGTACATCAAGCTAATAGCTGTCAGAAGCCTGCTACTTCTAGTCAAAGTTCAATGCCATCCCTTCAACAAGATTCAGCAGAATTTTCATCCCCACACCGAACAGATCTGGAACTTACCACAAATTTGCCTTTTCAAGAGGTCAATGTCAGCCAGCCATTGGTTGAGAGTGACCATGAATGTACAATAATATCAGATGAAATAGAAGAGCAAGAATTATCAGAAACACATGGAATTGCTACTCTGCCAATTAATGATCAATTATCAGCTGTGACCAGTACATTTGTGTCGTATAAGCCTATCACAGAACATACCAATGTAGAATCACCAAATATTGCTGGTAAACATACAAGTCCACCAAAACCAGATGTCTCTTTTACTGGATTGATAGCTAAATCAAGTAATGTTACACCATCACAAGGAAAGTTTGTAATTACAAGTCAAGGAATTAGTTTGGTAACATCAAGTATAACCTCAATGACTTCATTGCCTTCAGAAAACTTATCTGCAGTCGAAGTTAAGACACCAAAAAGTTCAACAAAGGACAAGAAAGCAAGCACCGAGTCCAACATAGCAGAGAGAACTTGTACTTTATGTAATAAGGTATTCACAAACAAGCACATACTAAAACAGCATGTACTTATCCATATGGAGAGAAAGTTTGGCTGTAAATATTGCTTGAAGAAGTTTCACAATAAATATGGCCGAGATAGACATGAAAGAATACATACTGGTGAGAAGCCTTATTCTTGTCCAAATTGTAAAAAGGCTTTTTCTGATAACAGTACATATAGAAAACATACAAGGGTCTGCTGCAATGGTGGGAAATAGATATGGGCTAGGATCTGGATAAGGAGCCCATATAGTGTGTTGGGCAGCTGTGTTTCCAGATCAGCCTTTGGTGAAATGCAGACTTGTGTAGTAGGATCCATGCTGGTAGTTTACAGTTGCGAAAGGTAATGACCTAATATAGAAGCGATTAGAGAACAATATGGATCTTGATTAGACTGTGCATCTGCACAGGCTGATCTGGATCCATGTTGGTCTCAAATGAAAGAATACATACCGGTGAGAAGGCATATTCTTTACCAAATTGTAAGAAGGCCTTCTCTGATAATAGTACATATAGAAAACATACTTAAGTTAATACAGAAAACATACAAGGGTTTGCTGCAATGGTGGGAAATAACTATGAGCTAGGATCTGGAAAGGGGCCCTTATAGCATTGTAGTGTCAAATGCAGACCAGTATGATTAGGATCAATGCTTATAATTTACAAATGCTACAGGTAATGGCCTAATTTAGAAGCGATTAGAGAACATTATGGATCTTGATCAGACTGTGCATCTGCACAGGCTGATCTGGATCCATGTTGGTCTCAAATGAAAGAATACATACCGGTGAGAAGGCATATTCTGTACCAAATTGTAAGAAGGCTTTCTCTGATAATAGCACATATAGAAAACATACTCAAGTTTGCTGCAGTGGGAAATAAATGTTTTGACCAAATTGTAAGAAAGCTTTCTCTGATAATAGTACATATAGGAAACATACTAGGGTGTGCTGCAATAGTGGGAAATAGATATGTTATATGAGCCAGAAATACGTTTTGTCCAAATTGTAAAAAAGCATTCTCTGATAATAGTAATAGAAAACATACTAGGGTGTGCTGCAATAGTGGGAAATAAAATTGGGTTTGATAGTTGCTGTAGGCCAAAAATATCAATACTCATAAAGATAAAGTTAGTGTGTAATGTAGCACAGAAAATATTGAGACAAATGCAGAAAATGTTTGCTTTATGTTTTCCCTATCGCTTTCTTTAAAAGATGTCAAAACCAGGTCTTCTTTGGGAAAGGGTTATGGGTTAGTGCGAAACTTTCACTAGTTTTGCACTGATCCTTTGATGTTCAATTTGTAAGAAAAGCATTTTGTGGAATCATTTTGTATAAAAGACAGTTTGGTGTGTTAAAGTGGGAAGTCCAAATTGTAAACTTATTCAATCTGTGGTAGTGAGATTTTGATTGTGTCAAATATTTTTGTAATTTAGTTATAGATCTAACTTTCGTTTCTGATAAAATACTAGTAGATAAATGCAACAGGTTAACCCATTCCAACATAATGACTCTTTACAAGGTAATGGCGTTAGAAATATTGTGGAAAATAAAGAAATTGCTTGTCACAGGTAATTTCTTCATTTTCCACAATGTTTTCTATCCTATTGGACCAAAATATGTACAAATTCATTCACCTGAAATCATTATTGTCATCTGCAAGATCTTTGAATATGGACTAGCCTAAAATTTCGCCATCTGCTAATGGGTTAAATTACCTAAGTTTGTATTGTAATTATTATACCCCACCCTACATTGTAGATGGGTTATTATCCCATTAACCCATTACCAAACAGCAAAATTTCAGGCTGATCCAAATCCAAAGATGTTGCAGACGATAATTTCAAGCGAATGAAATTTAACATTTTTGGTCTTTTTACGTAGAAAACATTGTGGGAAATGAAGAAATTGCTTGTCACAAGCAATTTCTTCATTTTCCACAATGTTTTCCAAAGTCATTGTCTGAAAGGGTGTCAAAAGGTGTGAATGTTAGGGAATGGGTTAACACACAATGATGCTTTTTGACTCCCTACAAGATTATGGCTTTGATAAACATTGTGGAAAATGAAGAAATTGCTTGTATCAAGCAATTTCTTCATTTCCCACAATTTTTTTTCTACAGAATGCGAAATTTCATTCAATTCATATTGTTGTCTGCAGCATCTTTGAATTTGGACAAGTCCAAAATTTTGTCGTTTGGTAATGGGTTATGGGGTACCATGTCCATCCATACGTCCAGACATATAATTTCTGTGCTCTCACTGCATCACTTCAATTTTGACCAATACAGAAATGTGTCATTGGCAAAGGATTAACTTACGGTGGGGAATCATGACAGGATTTTTTTTTCAATAATTCTTTTATGATTATGCCCATGCAGGATAAAGACTTCAGAAAACATGGTGGAAAATGAAGAAGTTGCTTTTGACAAGCAATTTCTTCATTTCACACAATGCTTTCTATCCAGAAAGACTATAAACCTAATATTCCATTCACTTTGAAATTTCCATCTGCAACATCTTTGAATTAAATTTGGACCAGTCTAAAATTTTGCTGTATTGGGTTAATTTTAAAGTTGCTTATGATCCGTTCTATAGTACTATTGGCATGTTTATGAAAAATGTATTTTGTTCTATTAAGTAAATGGTTTTGAATATATAATTAGATTTGTGAATAAAAATTGGAGGTATAAAATGGTTTTGTTTCATTGATTTGTCATTAATTCTGTTTTATCAGAGGGCTTTTTAACCCATTCCTAATACTTTTTTACACTTCTAATAGAAAATATTCAGACAAAAGAAGAAAATGCTGCTGATCAGCATTTTCTCCTATTGTCTCAATGTTTTCTTGGAAGTATAATGTACACTTTTTCTTCTATCCTATTATTGTTTTGTTGTCTGCAGCTTCTTTCAAACTGGACTGGTCCTAAATTGTGTGAATGGGTTAATACAACGCCTGGTACTCATGTCCCTAAACCAGATTCTGATTAAAGTGTTTTCTTACAGTAACATCTGACAGGCACCAGTTAAGGGTTATATTCTATGACCCTGGGAAAACTAAAACTGGCTATTTTTAGCTCCTCTGGCCTTTTAGGCCAGCGGGCTATTGTCATGGCGGTGTGTCTGTCGTGCGTGTGTGCTTGCGTCCGTGTGTCCGTAAACTTTTTCTTTAAAAATTTTCTTCTCAAAAACTACTGGATGGATTTCAACCAAACTTCACAGGAATGATCCTTGGGTGACCCTCTCTCAGATCCCTTCAAAGAATATGGATTGAACCAGAATAACCTGAGTTATCTGCCCTTGAATGTCAAAAAAAGCAGGTTTTGACTTTAGTTTTCTTTTAATATCTACAAATATTGAACAATCAAGACAAAACTTTGACAGCATGATGATGACTACAAGATCTTGCCTTGGTGAAATTTTCAGCTTGATCTGAATTTTACATCATGAGTTATGTGCCCTTGAAATTGACAGAATTGCCATTTTCGGCTGTATTTTGACTTTGTTTTCTCTCTAGCAACTACAAATATTGACTAAACAAGACAAAACTTTGACAGAATGATGCTGACTATAAGATCTTGCCTTGGTACAATTTTCAGCTTGATCTGAATTTTAAAGCATGAGTTATGTGCCCTTAAAATTGCCAAAAATTGCCATTTTCGGCTCTATTTTGCTGGTTTTGACTTTATTGTTACTCTAAAATCTTCAAATATTAACCAATCAAGACAAAACATAGACAGAATACAAATAAGCATTATATGCTGCCTGGGTGTAATTTTCAGCTTGATCGGAATCTTACATCATGAGTTATGTGCCCTTGAATTTGACAAAATTGCCATTTTCGCGTGCGTCCATCCATCCGTGTGTCCGTAAACTTTTTCTTTAACCCTCATCCTTACCAACTGGGGTCAATCTGACCCCACGCGTCATTTTTTGCGTGTCATATTTCTACCGCATGCACCCTGGTGTCCAAATTTTAGGAGTTTGTTGGTCTACCACAACCTTCTTCATGTCGAGCAACATTTTCAGATTTTAGCAAAATTTGAGTTTTTAATATTGATTTTTTTGCCGGGGTCCGTTTGGACCCCACTATTATTACTCTTTATTACCGGTACAACTATTTTAACTTATTTAATTTTTTTGTTAAAAAAATCTCCATCTATAAAACCACTGAATTCATTTCAACCAAACTTCACAGGAATAATCCTTGGGCAACCCTCTCTGAGATTCCTTCAAGGAATTTTGATTTGATAAAAAATACCCGACTTATCTGCCCTTGATTGCCCAAAATTGCGGTTTAGACTAATTTTTTACTATTTATACTCTCACATCATAAAATTCTGACTTATCAAAACAAAACGTGAACAGAATGTTGGTGACTATGATATCTTGCCTGAGTGCAATTTTCAGCTTGATTGAAATCTTAGATCATGAGTTATGTGCCCTTGAATTTTATGCAAAAATTGCATAAAATAGTAAAAAAAATACAGGCCTATGGAGCAATTCAAGCCCTTTAGAGCCTTCTAGTTTTTCATTTCCTTATGTTTTTGTGCTATTATCATTTATTAGTGACCAATATAACATTTAACCAAATAATATGTCTTTTGTGAAACATATTTTTGTCATGAAATTCAAAATTAAGCGTGGGGTCCAAATGGACCCCAGTTGGTAGGATGTGTATGCAAAATATGTTGGTAGGATGAGGGTTAAAAATCTTCTTCTCAAAAACTACTGGATGGATTTCAACCAAACTTCACAGGAATGATCCTTGGGTGACCCTCTCTCAGATCCCTTCAAAGAATATGGATTGAATTAGAATAACCTGAGTTATCTGCCCTTGAATGTCAAAAAAAGTAGGTTTTGACTTTAGTTTTCTTTTAAAATCTACAAATATTGAACAATCAAGACAAAACTTTGACAGCATGATGATGACTACAAGATCTTGCCTTGGTGAAATTTTCAGCTTGATCTGAATTTTACATCATGAGTTATGTGCCCTTGAAATTGACAGAATTGCCATTTTCGGTTGTATTTTGACTTTGTTTTCTCTCTAGCAACTACAAATATTGACTAAACAAGACAAAACTTTGACAGAATGATGCTGACTATAAGATCTTGCCTTGGTACAATTTTCAGCTTGATCTGAATTTTATAGCATGAGTTATGTGCCCTTGAAATTGCCAAAAATTGCCATTTTCGGCTCTATTTTGCTGGTTTTGACTTTATTGTTACTCTAAAATCTTCAAATATTAACCAATCAAGACAAAACATGGACAGAATACAAATAAGCATTATATGCTGCCTGGGTGTAATTTTCAGCTTGATCGGAATCTTACATCATGAGTTATGTGCCCTTGAATTTGACAAAATTGCCATTTTCGACTTTGTTTTCACTCTAACAACCACAAATGTTAACCAATCAAGATGATACTTGGGAAGAATCTTGTTGACATCAAGATCTTGCTTATGTGTAATTCTCAACATGATCACACTGTTACAAGTTGAGTTATTTGCCCTTGAAAATGACAAAATTTCAGTTTTCGACATGTTTTCCACTCTTGAAGCCACGGATATTGACTAATATAGACAAAATTTGAACAGAATGATAGTGACCATAAGATCTTGCATGTGTTTAATTTTCGATTTGATTTTAAATATACATACTGAATTATGTGTCCTTGAATTTGGCAAAATCACAGTTTTCAATTTTATTATCGCTCTAACATCCCTAAAATAGTAGTCAATCAATTACTTTCTTTTTGCATTGACCACATGATTGCTGGTTTTGACTTTGTTTTTGCTGTAAGAACCACAAGTATTCAAAAATCTAGTCAAAACTTGGATTTAGTATTAAAAGAAATTCAGGCCTGTGGAGCGACTCAAGACCTTCAGGTCTTTCTAGTTATTCTGACCAATCAAAGATATCGTTATATATGATTTTCCATGACAAGTGAATGCATGCATAGTTCTACGTTTGTATTCACCCTTGGCGGATTTAGTCCGATTTTCTTGAAATCGTGAAGCGCCGCATAGCGGTTGTGTCCTGCTGGTTGTTTACGTTATTTTGTCCATTATTGATGACGTCATTTACACACATTGTCTTTTGCGTCATACGTCATGCGGATTAGGTGAAAGTTAGCTGCTTCTTTAGCCGAGTTGTCGAAAGTATAATAATTCGTCGATTAAAGATAGGAAATTCCTGTCTTTTGCAGTGAAATTCATAGGAAAAATTGCCCATCATGTTTTTGAGTTGCAAATGCAATGCTTTTTCCCGCCCGTTGTCATGAATTGGTTACTCATAACAAATGTATCAGTCGACAATCTGATTGGTTCCAGCGAGATCTCGCTGAAACCAATCAAAACGCTTTCCAGGACACCAAGAAAATTGGACTAAATATGGCAAGGGTGAATACAGAAACGACGTTACGTCGTAGATGTCACCCTTGGCTTGCAAAGATGAGTTCCGCACTGAAATTAGAAGTCCTTGTGGCCTAGTTTTAACTTTCAGAAATTTTAATGCCTTTGATTGGTCAGAAGAAAAGGTCATTGAAGATGACCGCATACTGGTGCCTGGCAGATGTTACTATCAGATAACACAGGGAAATTAGCTAATGAATATAACCAGCTATTTGTTTTTTTCTCTCACTGTTCAGTGTTTTCCATGTTGACAAAAACAGATATCAGATTTTCATTTTGTTTTCTGAAACTTTTCGCTTTAGATCAGTCTTCATTGGTTGGCTAGAAGAGTCATTCCTGATGTTGTCTTTTCTATGGGAAAGAGTTTTGAAAACATCATTGCAAATGAAGAAAATGCTCATTAATTCTTTGGTATGATTTACATATCAAATTTTCATCAGCATCGATTTTGTCATGTGCAGTAGCTTTGAAAGCTGCTGCAGACGGCAAAAAAGATGGTGGAAAAGAGAGGTTTAATGCATAATATAGTACAGAAAATATTGAGATGAGTAGACTGCTATCAGCAGCCTTTCGCTAGAATGGTTTATTGGGGTTTTACGCCGTTTTCAACTACTAAGGTCATATCGCGGCGGCTGGAGCACCTAACCATGATTCCTGTCGTTTCTCACACAAGTACTACCACAACACCCTTACCGAGCCTCCAGCTGCTCCCCCACATAGGTTCACGATATCAAACCATTGATGGGTGACAATTTTGTCAGTAAGGGTATTTGCTGCAGCCGGGTATCGAACCCGAGCCCTCTCGAATGAGAGGCAGATGCACTACCAACTGCGCCATGGCCGCGGCCTCGCCTTTCGCTAGAGGGACACCAAAAAAGCGTTGCAGAATAGGGATGAGTCAAGACTGAACAAGAGGGCCGTTGGCCCTAGGTCGCTCACCTGAGATGGGGTTTTATAACAGATCAGATTTCTTACAGGTAATGCAATAAAGGGTCATAGATCATATGAACGCCGCTATGCGATTTCAAACCATAGAAAACCCAGAAAACTACCTTAGTGCAATATCATATGTAACTCAAATATGAAGTTTCATCCAATTCGGCTATGTGGTTATGGAGAAATTGCTTTGGACAGATGGAATTAAAATAAAACATACAGACTGAGAAGCAAACAGAAATTTACAAATTGACCTAGATCTATGACCTTGAACCTACCTAAATATGTTTTTCAAATAGAACATCTACTCATGATAAAGAACACATTTACCCATACATTTTTTAAATCCATACATAAATGTAGATGCTATGCCCCTGATAAACAGATTTTTACAAGAAGTCCCTTTTTTCTGCGACAAGGTTCATATTGAAAAGCAAAGAAAAGTACCCCTTAACAATATCATAAGTAATGCAAATATTAAGTTTTGTCAAATTTGGCTCTGCGGTTATTGAGAAATTGCTTCTGACAGATTTTATGTAATTTCTCTTTTTCTGTTGCCATGGCAACCAAAGTTTTTTTTTTATAAATTGCAATTCTGTTAGCAATTTTTTAAATGTGACCTCCTAAGGAATATTTCTGCCTAGTTTGGTGGAAATTAGCCTGTTAGTTTAGGAGGAGATATCATTCAACGATGTCATTGAGATTTGGTGGAAAATCTCCTTTTCTGTTGCCATGGCTACCAGAGCTTTTAGTCAATTTCAATTCTTTTAGCAATTCTTAAAGAGGGCCTCCTAAGGAATATTTTTGACAAGTTTGGTTGATATTTGCCTAGTAGTTTAGGAGAAGATGTCTTTTAAAGATAGTATTGAGATTCAGTCAAATTTCTCCTTTTCTGTTGCTATGGCAACCAGAGTTTTTTATGGATTTCAATTCCTTTAGCAATTCTGAAAGGGGGTCACCTAAGGAACATTCCTGCCAATGTTGGTAGAAATTGGCCAAGTAGTTTAGGAGGAGATGTCGTTCAAAGATAGTATTGAGATTAAGTCAAATTTCTCCTTTTCTGTTGTCATGGCAACCAGAGTTTTTTACGGATTTCAATTCTTTTAGCAATTTTGAAAGGGGGTCACCTAAGGAACATTCCTGCCAAGTTTGGTTGAAATTAGCCTGTTAGTTTAGGAGAAGATGTTGTTCAAAGATAGTATTGAGATTCAGTCAAATTTCCCCTTTTCTGTTGCCATGGCAACCAGAGTTTTTTATGGATTTCAATTCTTTTAGCAATTCTGAAAGGGGGTCACCTAAGGAACATTCCTGCCAAGTTTGGTTGAAATTGGCACAGTAGTTTAGGAGGAGATGTCGTTCAAAGATAGTATTGAGATTCAGTCAAATTTCTCCTTTTCTGTTGCCATGGCAACCAGAGTTTCTTATGGATTTCAATTCTTTGAGCAATTCTGAAAGGGGGCCACCTAAGGAACATTCCTGCCAAGTTTGGTTGAAATTGGCCCAGCAGTTTAGGAGGAGATGTCATTTAAAGAAATTGTTGACGGACGACGCACGGACGCCGGACAAAAGGTGATCACAATAGCTCACTTGAGCACCATGTGCTCAGGTGAGCTAAAAATGTCATGGTAAATACCAGAAAAACATAAAAAAAACATTGAAGTAATTTTTCAAAATATTTGTCTTTAATAATAAACAGAACAATGTAACAATGAGATAATCAACAAATAGATTTTGATGGCATTCTACAAGACAGTAATAATACTTCACTAAATGGCAGAACTACAGACTGGTTCAAGTTAAAGAGTTGCCAACCAAGTGATATTCAAAATAAACATGTTAACCCATTACCAGACAGTAAATATTAGACTGGTCAAAATCAAAACTATTACAGACAACAATTTCAAGAAAAAATTGGGGAAAATGAAGAAATTGCTTGAACATTACAAGCAATTTCTTCAGTTTCCATGTTTTCCAAAGCCTTTATCTTATGGGGTGTCAATAAGCGTCCTTATGTGGTAATGGGTTACAAGGAGAAATCCATTGGTAGAAATAGAAAAATGCTTTTTTACCCTTTTCTTCGGGTCTCTCAGTGCTTTTGCCTGAAATTTCCAAGATAAAACCCTTTCCCAAACAAGACCTGCTTTTGACGTCACCGACACAAATTACTTGGGAAAACATTGGGACAAAAGAAGAAATTGCTGATCATCAGCAATTTCTCTTTTGTCTCAATATTTTCTGCACTATATTTAGCATAAATTTTATCTTTATCAACATAGATTTTGTCGTCTGTAGAAGTTTTAAGTGGACCACCCTAAAATTTTGTCGTTTGAGAAAGGGTTAAAGTAATCCTATATGTTTATGCTTCAGGTTCAACATAATTATTATAAATATTGGTAGCCATAGTCAATTTGTGGAAAACACAATCACTGGTCATTTTATTTCGAGATTGCCTTGGGAAAAAAATTCACACAAGTCTGATATTTGCACTAAACTATCTGCTACCACTTCCAAATGTTTTATTCCAGTCTAAATACAAGTCCAAATCTTTATCTGAGACTGAGGGTCGCACAGCATCAAGAGCATCTATGAAGTCGCAGAACTGTATTGGTCGAACCTGCAAATATTAAATAAATAACATATTTGACAAGTCACATTTAAAAAGTTTCAGGCATTGCAATTTGTTTTTAGAAGTTGTTAAAACATTGATAGGAAAGAAAACAAACTGCGGTAACCAGCAATTGTCCTTTTGCCTCAATATTTTCTGTGATGTATTATGGACAATTTATTTCTTTATCAAAACTTCATTTGTTTTGCTACAGCTGCTTTAACCCTTTCCCAAACAAGACCTGGCCCCGGTTTCTCGAAAAAACTTAAGTACGTTCTCATGCTCAAATCTGAGCACCGTGCTCAAATCGCACGAAATCCATGTGAACTTCAATCGAATACCCTTCAACGTTGGAGAGTATTCCTTTGAAGTTGAGCATGTTCTCATGAGTATATATGTAAGTTTTTTCGAGAAACCGGGGCCTGGTTTTGACATCCCTAGTAGGAAAGACTTGGCAAAACATTGAGGCAAAAGAAGAAAATGCTGATAATCAGCATTTTTTCCTTTTGCCACAATATTTTCCATGTTATATTTTGCACAAATATTATCTTCATTAACATGTATTTTGTCATTTGCATCTGACTTCAAGTTGCACCACCCTAAAACAGACTCAAAATTTGCTGTTTGGGAAAATGTTAGCCCTTCTCATGCTGTTCAGATCAATTAAGTGTTGTGACCAAAGCTTTGATTGCGATTTATTTTGCTTGCATGAATAATCTTGTTGCAAAAATTATAACTTGCAATTTTCAATTTTGACTAGCAAATTGCCAGTATGTTAGTTGAAATTCAAGCCCTGTAGCGTGCTTTAACCCTTTCCCAAACAGCAAAATTTGAAAGCTTGTCCGGACAACAAAATGAATGAAATTAAAGATAGGATTTCTGTACAATTAAAAATATTGAGGCAAAAGGAGAAACTGCTGGTTATCAGTAGTTTCTTCTTTTGTCTCAATGTTTTCCCAAGCCATTTCCATTAGGGACATGAAAACCAGGTCTTATTTGGGAAAGGGTTAAACAAATTTCACGTCAACAGGACAAGGGTTACAAGTATTGTTGTAACTGACCTGATCAGCTGTTATATGTTCTATATCACCAAATGACATGTCTCGTATTGGTCCTAAAGCAGCCTCCCTGCACAGTGTGGCCATGTCAGCTCCAGAAAAACCTGTTGTAATAAATATGATACAACTAAGTACATGAAGTTAAATTTGCGAAAGTGGTTGATCATGAGATTGTTTAATAGATGGTTGTATCAATGAAAAGGAGAAATAGACACTTCTCCATGTTTGCTCGATCTTTGAAAAAGACATTTCGTCGGTGTAAATGCAAAACCTCGTATGTCGATTCTTGTGACTTTCAAAGTACAAACTTGTGTGTCCAGTTTAGACAATTCTCGCAGGTTTTGAGATAATTTTACCAACCAGTATCAATGATATATCATTTATGAACAATTTGTCCTAATTTCAAGTAAAACATTTCAGTTTGGGAAAAGTTATTACACCTTTTTCCCTCCCCTTTAAAATTTTCCAAAAACGAGATACGAAGTTTTGCATTTACAACGACGATTCGTTTTTGTTTTGGGCCTTTAAAAACAGCAAAAAAATCTATCAACAAATCAAATGATCCACTTAGTCATGTGTAACTTTGAAATCCTCAACCTTAAAGGCAAAGCTCCTGCTTCTTTTGAATAACCCTTTTCCAAACAAAACCTGGTTTTGACGTCCGTAATAGAAAAGGCTTGGGAAAACATTGAAACAAAAGAAGAAACTGCTGATAACCAGCAGTTTCTCCTTTTGTATCAATATTTTCTGTGCCATGTTTTACACAAATCCTATCTTTAATATAACATCCATTTTGTCTTTTGTGGCAGTTTTTCAAGTGGATCACCCTAAAATTTTGTTGTTTGGGAAAGGGATAATCAAGCTAATTTTCAACTCAAAAGATTTATCTACTTGAAAACTTTTCCTGACTACAGGCAAAACATAATATTGCCATCATTGCTAGATATTTAGTTGAAATATATGTTTCACAGAAAAACATAAAGTACTTGCTGCTTAACAACAAGAAAATGCTTCACAGTCACATAAAATTGCCAACCATCCATCTTACTGCTAAAGACAGTTTCTTGCTTATCATGAAAGAATACAAACCTTCTGTTCTAGTACAGATCTGCTCCAACTGGTCTTCCTCCAGCCTATAGCTTTGTTTCTTCAGCAGATTAACAATGATTGTTTTCCTGGCATTATATTCTGGTAGAGGTATGTACAATCTCTTCACAAATCTTCTTCTCGCTGCCTCGTCAATCTCCTGAGGTCTGCAAAAAATAGGAATTGCTTCAAAATTCATGAAAAGTTGCAAAATGGTTTTTTTATGAGAGTTATACTGTAAGTGCTGCTCTCAAGTGCTGTCATAGGTCAATGTCATATACATGTATGACTGTTAGTAATTCTAGTGTTTCAAACATTTTTTTTACAAGGAGTGACATAAGCTTTTTACTGCTTATCAAGCTTAATTACTTAGAATATGCATTAAGTATAGCATAAGGCCATACTAAATGTATCAAGTGGACAAACACCCCATCTTTATACTTGACAATAGAACATGATATCGTCGTTGTTAATGTCAAGGTTTTGCATTTACACCGACGATATCCATTTAGAACCAACCTATTTGTAGCACCAATCACTAAAAGTCTGTCATCTGAATTTGTTGAGGCCCCATCCTGTAAACACAAGATATATATTCATAAAACATCATTTTCACCATCATGACATCTCACCCCTACAACAAGACATTGACCTTGACTGACAACCCTGACCTTAGAAAAGAGGACACAATAAAGGTCTTTCTATTTGGAAAATACATGTGAAATATATTTTATCTTTTTTTGTATAAAGACATGAAAAAGTTCAATCTTTTCAGACTGTTGGATCTACCCTAAATCTATCCAAGCAGGGTCATTAAAACATTGGGTAAGGAATATAATATGCATCTAATTTTTCATCAAGTCTACAGTTTCATCTTTGTTTTCTATATTTAATTCACCTGAGCACGAAGTGATTGAGGTGAGTTATCGTGATCAATTTTTCTTTTAAAGGGTACCAAGCGAAGAAGTTGATTTTGCCGAATATAAATGGAAATTCACAATATAAACAGTATTTCATAAACGATCCGTTATACTTGATTGGTTTAACAGATTAATTAAACATTTTTTACATCGTCACTTGGATTGAGAAATACTGATTTTCGAAAAAATAAAGATTGATCAATTCAATAAATTTGCCACGGTGTGACGATATATCATGACTTGACTCCACCCCAATTACTGTCATAAAGCAGTGACTATAGAATCTATTGGAAAACATTCAAATGTGTTGTGGAATGTCACTTTATGACAGAAAAGTCGTGCCTTGACTGTGTCAGAAATCTCAGGCTTGCTCCAGGTTGACGTCATACGGCCCAACATAAAGTTTTTCAAATTTCGTCTTCGGGAAAGATCGGAAAAGACATTTCAAAGACAAAATAAGAATAATGTTCATGTTTTAAAAGTTATGAAACTTTGACAATTGCCTATTAGAAAGGTATTCTTGTCACAGGAAGGGTTTAATTTTAGCAGTCAATGGACTCTTTAAATTGTTAAAACAATATGTCACCAATCTACCAATGAATAACAATGAGCTAACCAGTTGAACAAGGAATTCTGTTTTGATCCTGCGTGAAGCCTCGTTTTCCCCATCAGTTCTCTGTGTAAGAAGTGAGTCTATCTCGTCTATAAATACAACAGCAGGTTGTTGGGCCCGAGCCACGGCAAACAGGGCTCTAACCATCTTCTCTCCTTCCCCAACCTGATAATGCAAATAAATAAAGCTTTAATTAATCTATCAATGGAGGGCCTCATTTTCCCCATCAGTTCTCTGTGTAAGAAGTGAGTCTATCTCATCTATAAATACAACCGCAGGTTGTTGGGTGCGGGCCACGGCAAACAGGGCTCTAACCATCTTCTCTCCTTCACCAACCTGATAATACACATATGCAAAGCTTCATTTTACCTTTTCCCAAACATGACGTCCCTAACAGAATAAGCTTGGCAAAACATTAAGGCAAAAGAAGAAAATGCTGATACCAGCATTTTCTCCTTTTGCCTGAATATTTTCTCTGCCATTTTGTAGACGAATTATATCCTTATTTATATCAATATTGTCCTCTGCAGAGCCTCCCAACTTGAAGCACCCTAAAACTTTGCTGTTTGGGAAAGGGTTAATCTATTGAAGGAGGGCCTCATTTTCTTCATCAGTTCTCTGTGTAAGAAGTGAGTCTATTTCATCTATGAATACAACCGCAGGTTGTTGTGCCCGGGCCACAGCAAACAGGGCTCTAACCATCTTCTCTCCTTCACCAACCTACAATAGTACACACAGAGCTTCATGCATCAATTTCTTTCCTGGGTATACATATTACAACATCAATTGACTTCGAAAACATATCCAACTAGAACTGTCACAAAGCGGACAAATACCCCCCACAAGGGCCTTGTCACTGAAAAAGTGCTATAGGTCAAAAGGTTCTTGACTTGGAAAGCGGAAACTGATTTTAAACAAAATCCAATTGTGACATTGACCTTTGACCTTTATGACCCAAAAGCAATAAGGCACCTCCTTGGGTCAACTGTGTAAAGTTTCATGATCCTAGGTCAACCGGTTCTTGACTTAGAGCACGGAAACGGATTTTAAACAAAGTCCAACTGTGACCTTGACCTTTGACCTTGGTGATCCCAAAACAATAGGGTACCTCCTTGGATCATGGGCAACATCTGTGTCAAGTTTCATGATCCTAGGTCAAACAGTACTTGAGTTAGAGCACGGAAACGAAAAAGTCTACGGACCGACAGATGCATGGACGGACGGACAGACAGACAGACAGACATGGTGAAACCAATATAACCCCCTCTAGTTCGTAAGTGGGGGGTATAAATATTATAATCATAGTAGTCCGTTTCGGTACCGCGCTATTCAAAACAGTGTTCATTTGCGGAAGAAGTATCACTTACCAACTGCCTGCATAAGCAAAACTAAAAGCAAAACCATTTACTCTAATCTTCGGTGATTACTTTTATCATAATTTCGGCTGAATTGGATTGCTGTAGAAAAGGAAAACATGGAATGTTTTCATGTCTCCATTCATTGTTTATTTTTCCCTATGCCATTAAGTACCGTGGTACCCAAGAGGACCTTCCTACTGACAAAACTGTATGTAATCTTTCAAATCTTATTATCAAATTCTGCATGGTTTCCACTATTTCTAAATTTTTGATAATTAACCAATGTTTATTAAGTGATGAAATGACATTCAGGAAGGTGTCCAAGGGCAAGAAGTAAAAGTATTGATCTTCCCCTGTATTAGTTTTTGTTTGATCAATCATAGCAAAGGTTTATGACACACTTTAAACCAAAGCATACCCAATCTTCATGAAATTCCACAAACAATACATTTTCCAGAACCTTTGAAAAAATTTTGGTTTGAAATGTTTGATTTATTGGTAGACATAAAAAAAGAATAAGAAGTTGATTATTCCAAGTTTAACCCTTTCCCAAACGACAAAATTTTAGGGTATTCCACTTCAAAAAACTGCCACAAATGACAAAATTGATGTTATTAAAGAAAGGAT
The DNA here is from genome assembly GCA_963680895.1 of Fragum sueziense. NCBI lineage: Eukaryota > Metazoa > Mollusca > Bivalvia > Cardiida > Cardiidae > Fragum > Fragum sueziense. Next base: position 54,232,196 of record OY804592.1, read on the forward strand.
GTGTGTACAATATGGCACAGAAAACATTGAGACAAAAGGAGAAACTGCTGGTTATCAGCAGTTTCTTCTTTTGTTTCAGTGTTTTCCCAAGCCTCTTCTTCTAGGGACGACAAAACCAGGTCTTGTTTGGGAAAGGGTTAAAAGCTTACCCATTTTGAAGTGAGAGAAGAAGCACTGATACAGAAGAATGTTGATTTGGACTGGCTAGCAATGCATTTACCTGCAATGTCACAATGAATTAGAAATTAATACTAAAATTACAGAACAAAAACAGTCCGAGGGAAGTGCTTCTCGTGTATTATAAGTATAACTGTATTCAATGGTCAAAATATAAAAAATATCTGGTGTATTTAAAGTGGAGTTGTGCTCCAACACGAACATGATAATTTTCAAAGCAATAGCATCAGGGAATGTAAGGACAAAGACCAAACATGTCCATAATTCTTTGTAAATACACAACAAAGATGAGATCTATAAATCTATGTTGAAGTCCTTCATACATGCTAAAAATTTCAAGACAAGAGCCGTCATAGACAGATTATGCTCCCCGAATAAGTGTTTGTCACAAAATAAAAATTATCATACATTAAGCCCCCTTTTCCCATGACAGATTTTTGTACACACATTATTTATAGGATATGGTCTAGAACATCTCATTTATCACAAAAGTACAAAATTTCATTAAATTCTGCCCATTGGATGAAGAGAAATTGGAGAAAATCTAATTTTTACATCAAGGCCCCTTTTTCCATGACGCAGCCTCAAATCAACAAACAGAGAAAAACATCCCTAGGGATTATGCCTGGGAGTTCACATGTGAAGTTTCGTTGAATTTGGTCCAAGGGTTGCTGAGATATGGCTGTGGACGGACGGACACACGGACGGACAGCCGGACACACAGACGGACAGCATGGCGACTATAATTATGCTCTCCCGCAATTTTTTCGGGGAGCATAAAAATAGAAAAGTGCATGAATTATTAATCCATAATCAAACAGTAAAATTTTAGACTGGTCCAAATTTAAAGTTGTTGCAGCAGACAATTTCACGCAAATTCAATTTTACATATTTCTATTTTTTAGGGAATAAAACATTAAGGAAAATGAAGAAATTGCTTGTCACAAGCAATTTCTTCATTTTCCATGATGTTTTCCAAAGCCATTATCTTATTGTGACTCAAAAAGAGTCATTGTGTAAGAATGGGTTAATGTAAAAGTCTATTTATTCGCTAGGACTTAATTTTCGCTAATTTTCGCGAGTAGGCTATCACGCGAATTCATCAATTTCGTGAATATATCAGTCTCAGAATGCCGGAGATTGCCGATGGTTCTTCGGAATCCGGAACATTCCTAAATTTTGTATGTTCATTAAAACACTTCAAATCGGAAATTTTGATCGTTACCCACCTTTCAATGTATGAACAATGCAATTAACATCATAATGTTATATCATTATGATGATATTAGACTATATACATTGTACATGATTACAAATACAAACTTGAAAGTATAAATATTACATGTGTTTTCCTAGAATATGGTCGTAAAAGGGTGACCTCTTTATCGTTTACAATTCAGAAGTACAGTACATTTAATGGAACAAGAGGCCCAGAGGGCCTTATCGGTCACCTGAATCAAAAGAGCAGAAACATTGAAGGAAAATGTTAAGTTAACAAAAAGCGCAACCCCCAGCACCACCATTTCTTGACAGTCTTTTTTTCTCTTGTACAAACTTATTTAAAGACTCAAATACCAAATGTGAATTCAATCCAACAATAGAACATTTCTTAATATGTACCCTATTTACCCCCTTTTGGCCCCTTTTGGGGCCCCAAAGGGAGATAACTTCATGATTTGTGAAAATCTGAAGCGACTTCCCATTGGAATTCTTCCAGCCAAGTCTGGTAGAAATCTGTCCAATGCTTCTTAAAAAGAAGTAGAAAATGTTCAAAGTTAAGTAAGATTTTTTAAGATGTACCCAATTTACCCCCTTTTTGGCCCTTTATGGGACCCCAAAGGGAGATAACTCCATGATTTGTACAAAATCTGAAGCTGCTTCCTATTAGGATGCTTCCTGCCAAGTTTGGTTGAAATCCGTCCAATGGTTCTTAATAAGAAGTCGAAAATGTTAAGTTAGCTAATACCGTGAAACCCCTCCCATCCCCCATACCCAGCACGGCCATTTCTGGGCGGATTTTTTTTTTCTTGTACAAACTTTGTTGTCCTTGCCCTAAAGACTCTAAATACCAAATGTAAATCAAATCCAACAGCCGTTTCATGAGAAGAAGATTTTTTAAGATGTATCCTATTTAACCCCTTTTTGGCCCTTTAAGGGGCCCCAAAGGGAGATAACTCCATGATTTGTACAAAATCTGAAGCGGCTTCCTATTAGGATGCTTCCTGCCAAGTTTGGTTGAAATCCGTCCAAATTGGTTCTTAACCCATTACCACACAGTGACTCTTTTTGACTCCCTACAAGATAATGGCTTAGGAAAACATCGTGGAAAATGAAGAAATTGCTTGTGACAAGCAATTTCTTCATTTCCCACAAAGTTTTCTACCCAAAAATGTAACCAGTCTGTTTTATTGTGGTTTTGTTTGCTTCCAGTCTATTTCTTGTTTTCCTGTTTGTAAGGCTCGTTTCTATTGGTTCTTTCAATGCGGCGGTTACGGCGCGCTTTCGTGACGTAGATGTTTTGTTTATGCACAAGTACTCGTTAGAATACCTGTCGGTCACTAAAATTGTTGAAGTTGAGATTTGGGTGAATTTGAGATTAGATTTGTGGTATGTATTGCCTCATGCCTTCTGTAATTGTGATCGGGATCGTTGTTGTATGTTTTCGGGAGAATCGGGTTCGAGTCCGCTGGTATTTGATGCATTGTTCTTGTTTCCATGAGATTTCGCGGTCGGTCGCGCTTCGCCCCATTTAACATTCGTACCTTCCTTTAACCATCTCGTTTACACTAATTCACATTGTTTTACAGGTACACGATGAATGTTTGTGTAGAAGAGATTTAGAGGATTGTAGCGTGTAAACCTTACAGTTCCATAAACTGGTAAGTTATGTGATCCGATTGTACGCGATGTAATATATTGTAAATACCAAGATTGTACCTTTTAGCTTGACTCATGTATTTTATCCTTTATTTGTTACAGTTCGGTGGAATATAGTAATATACGGATGGAGTAAATAGAAAATAGTAAACCCAGATCTTTCTTGGCTAGTCTTTATCTCCGGACCAAAACCCACGACCCAAAACCCTATGCTGTAGGTACCGATACAGCAACCAAAGGTTACAAATGGCGCCCACCGATGTTGAGAGATAACGACCACGATCGATTTGGAATTCGGATTATTTGGAGTTGGATAACATCTGTAGTCATCGTTGGATCAGGATTTCGGAGATGGATCAAGATCAGATGTGGTGAAAAATCGCGAAACAGTGATCTAATGTGACCGTGTGACTTGTGATTTTTGGAGTAAAGTGTTTATAGTGATTTATATAAAAAGGATTTAGGATAATTATGGTAGTGAGTACAATTGTTTATTTTGTATTTTGAATTGTGTCCCTAATTTTGCCTATATACAAGTTTGACCAGTCTCCATGTATGAGTGAGTTTCTCCTTCTTTGTCCGTAATGTTTTAGTAATGTTTTAGAAATATCTATTGAATAGTCCGAAGCATTTTTTGCCAGGCGAAAAGTGCTACAGGCTTGTCAATACACAAACATGTAGGTCGATACTTAAACACTGTCGTGTTTTGATTCGTTGATAGGCTAGATTTTGATCTTGTATTAGTTTGGTCATTTACCGTTAGATTTGTGTATTGATGTACTATGATGTGTGTCAGAGAGAGCTATTTTTGTGTGTGTGAGATGCACTTTCACTTATCACTGCATTTTAACCTTGGTGATTAGGTACTAATTCTGTCCTTATTAACCTAAGAAGCCCCTTTCCCCTTACGATTCAGCCCCGTCCGATACATATTTTGATCTTATAAGTTTCTGTCGTAATTTTGAAATTTCCCATCCCATTCATAAGTCTCTGTTTATTTGCGTAATTGTGTCAGGAAATTTGCATACAGAAACAGTTTTTCATTGGCTACAGGATTTCCCTCCATATGATGTCATTCCAGTTCCGGTCTACAAATATGTTCTCATTTGCGGAAGAGCACATCCGGTTGGTAAACAGGTACTTGTTTTCTTATTTATAGTTTTTTTTCATTGGTTGTTAGACCTGTTCCCCCGTGACGTAATCTTTGTCGACTGACCTTCCGTTTGTTTATATCCTTATTTGGACATATCGACCTTTGACATGAGACAGACGACGCGTTACGGTAGAGTAGATAGTATTTGTAGTGGATAGGTTAAATTGTACATGTATTGATTTACTTTGCAGGTCAAATTTTATTTCAGATATGTTTCGCCACCAGACAACTAAAACTTTGTCGTTGCAGGAAATTGATGTAACAAATTAATAAAATCATTTGTTTGTCCATTGAAAATAATTGTCCCAGCTAAACACATTGAAGAAAATGCTGTCCTTAATATATTCATTCATCAGATAGCTTACCAGTGATGTTACTATAGCATATATGTTGGAAAACATTGTGAGAAAAGTGGTTGGAAAATAAGTACTATATTTAGAAAACATTTTGACAATTGAGTGCCCTTTCAATTGAATTCGACCTTTTGGCATATTGTATTTTGTTTACAGGTGCTACGTCAACAGTTTGGAAATATTGCTCCAGATAACGGTTTGAATTATGATGCTCCAGGTACAGGTGATATTTACTTTAACAATATTATCTCCCTTTATCATTTGAATTAAAACAATGTATTTGTGTTGTTTCTTTTGACAGCTTGAAGTGTTTATTTGTTTTCATTCAGTGAAAATTTATTGCTATATTGAAATAAAATGATACATGTGATATTGTAAAATGTTTTTATGATTTTGTAGAATCACAGGTAATTTGTGAAGCTACTCAGAATATAAATTAAATTTACTATATAGTTCTATTGTTTAATAAGTTAAACGATAATTGTCAATATGTTTTTGCTTACGAGTATTCTTGGATACTGATAAGCATTATTTTTTTTTGAATGGAATAGAATTGAACAGTTCAATTCAACATTCTTTCACTTTATTTTAAGTGAATATACATAAACATTGTACAAGTGTTGCTACTTAGCATAAAGTGGAATGTTGTTACAGTGCCTTAACAGTGATTAAACCAAGTGTTTAAAGGTATAGTGAATAGACATAGTGTGCATATACATACATGCATATAGAATATGTTTGTCGTCAGACATATAGAGTAACAGACACACATATTATTGAAGTATTGTGAAATTGGAAAAAGGAGACAGTAGTCATCATGGCAGAAGGAGGAGAAAAAGTGAAAACGGAGTTTGAGATATCAGAGGAGGAGAAGAAACTTTTACACGCCTTACATTTATTGAACATTAAACCCAGTTTGTCGTCTATGGATGACGTACACAAACTCTTACATGTATTCGGCGATGGAAAATCCGAATCACATACGACACATGCTGCAACTACATCTGCAGATTATCATTATCCAAAGCTGTCCATTTTCTTTGGGGAGGAGGGGAAAGGTGAAAGCTCATGGACAAGCTTTAGATATGAGATAGAGGCATTGTTAAGCCAGAAGATATTCTCAGAAGAACAGATTTGGCTAGGGCTACGGAGATCGTGTAAAGGAAGAGCAGGAGATAAGTTGAGAAGATTAGGGACAAAGGTGAAAGTAAAGGAAGTGGTGGAAAGTTTTGAAAGCGAGTACGGATCAGTCGAGTCAAGGGAGACCATTATGAAGAAATTTTACAGTTGCCAGCAGACTGATAAGGAGACAGTATTGAGTTATACTACTCGTTTGGAGGAAATATTTGACCAGGCTGTACAAAAAGGGGCGTTGAAAAGGAGTGATGTACAGATTTTAAAGGAAGTGTTCCATGCAGGGTTAAAGCGAGAGTTGAAACTGATGTCGATGTACCAGTTTGACAAAATTGTAAGCTATGAAGAATTGAAGCGAGAGATCAGAAAGTTAGAGTCTAGTTTAGAAGAGAGTGATCTGGAAGAAGATAGAGCTAAGCCATGCAAACCAGCGGTAACTACCAGTGGTCAGAATAAGGAGATGGCAGAGCTGAAAGAGCTTTTGATAAACATCAATAAAAGGATTGACAAGTTAGAACAGGATAAACAGACAGAAAGTAGCCAGAGTGTAAGTTATAGAGGCAGAGGTAGAGAATTTAGTGGAAGAAGTCAAGTGTATAGAGGAAGAGGTCAAGGATATAGAGGAAGTCGAGGTCAAGGAATCAGAGGAAGTCGAGGTCAAGGATATAGAGGAAGAGGTGGTAGTAATGATTACCAGCCTCAAAGACCATTAGGAGGTCAAAACTTCCAACCAACATGTTGGACTTGTGGCGAGAAAGGTCATTTCCAACGAGAATGTCCGTCGTTGAACAATGTATACTGCTACAATTGCAACGAGCCGGGACACAAACAATATACATGCCCAAAAGAATAGGCGCTTATATTGCGGGATCAAAAATGAGCAGCCGTACCAACCACGATCCCAAATTAGTTGGACAACCAAATGAAGCTCCTGTCATACTAAATGGCATATTATCTACAGCCCTCCTTGACACAGGGAGCTGTGTAAGCGTTGCGTCTCAGGCTTTTGTATTGGAAAATTTACCCGGAATTGAGATTCGAGAGATAAAAGGTCTGTTGAACATTGAGTGTGCGGATGGCAGTACGCTTCCATATAGTGGATATGTTGAGGTTGAAATAGAAATACCATCTGGATTACCTGGTGCTGAACCCAAAACTTGTTTGTTGCTCGTCATTCCAGACACACCGTATGCAGAGAAGACGCCTATTATTTTGGGTACCAATATTCTACATGAGTTTATGGGTGACTGCAGATCGCATAACGGTGAAAATTTTTTGCAAAAGGCCAACCTACATACACCATGGTATATGTGCTTTCGCACCATTGTTGTAAGAGATAAGGAGCTCAAGCGGAGCAAGAACATCATTGCTGTAATACGATGCGCCGAAGTATCTAAAGTTACATTGAAACCAAATCAGAGTATTACCATAAAAGGTGAAACTGATAGAGAAATGAATTATCCCAGCACAACAGCGATTATCCAAGAAACCAAGGATAGCGGAATTCCTCAGTCGATTGATATTACACCAGCGGTGTTTCAATTTGAGAACGGAAGGAGGAAGGAAGTTGCCATTACACTTAGCAATCTCACGACTGATACGGTGACGATTTCTCCCAGGGCCATCATATGTGAGGTGCAACCTGTTAAAGTAACAGAGGAGGTGTTGGAGAGTCTAGCCGATATCAAGCAAGAGGAACTTGACTTTATAAGTTCATTGGTAATAGATCAAGACAACATACTTTCTGATGAAAATAAGGACAAGTTGAGAGATTTGCTACGGACACATGAGGATATATTTTCAAAACATGAGGATGATATAGGCCATTGTGATATGATCCGACATAGGATAGATTTGTTAAAGGATAAAGAAGCACCGTTCAAAGAGCGTCACCGTAGAATTCCGCCAATGATGATAGAAGAAGTAAGACAACATTTAGAGCAGCTTCTATCTGCCGGGATCATTCGTAAATCAAAGTCTCCTTGGTGTAGTAATGTAGTCCTGGTGCGTAAGAAGAATGGTACTTTAAGGATGTGTGTAGACTACAGATGTCTGAATAATCGAACAATCAAGGATGCATACGCACTTCCACGTATAGAAGAAATGTTCGATGTGTTGAAAGGGAGTCAATATTTTAGCACTATCGATATGAAGTCGGGGTACCATCAAGTAGAGTTGGAAGAGGCACACAAGGAAAGAACTGCTTTTACAGTCGGCCCATTAGGTTTCTGGGAGTACAACAGAATGCCGTTTGGTTTATCAAACTCCCCAGCTACCTACCAGCGTTTGATGGAAGAGTGCCTCGGCAGTTACAATATGACCATTTGCGTCATCTACTTAGACGACATAGTAATATTTGCAGAGACATTTGAGCAGCACTTACAACGGCTAGATCTCGTTCTCACTAGATTAAGAGAGTGCAACTTGAAGTTGTCTCCACAGAAGTGCTCATTTATACAAGAGAAAGTTAAGTTTTTGGGACACATTGTAAGTGCTGATGGGATAGAGACAGACCCTGAGAAAATCGACAAAATAAAGAATTGGCCAATTCCCAAAAGCGTAGATGAGCTGAGATCATTTTTAGCTTTTGCGGGGTATTATCGACGCTTCATAAAGGATTTTAGCAAGATAACGAGACCTCTTGCTGACCTTTTGCCACCGACATCCAAGAAGAAGGGGAGAAAGAGTTCCAGTGAAGAGTTCAAATGGACAGACAAAGACACTGAAGTGTTTGAGAAGTTAAGAGATACCCTGACATCCCCGCCTATACTGGCTTACCCGGATTTTACTGTCCCATTCGAATTGCACACAGATGCTTCGATTCAGGGACTTGGAGCAGTCTTGTACCAGGAACAAGAAGGAAAGAAGAAAGTCATTGCCTTTGCTAGTAGATCCTTGTCCAAGTCCGAGAAGAATTACAGCGCGTTCAAGCTGGAATTTTTAGCTTTGAAATGGGCAGTCACGGAAAAATTCAAGGACTATCTTGCTTTGAACCACTTCACCGTCCTAACTGACAACAACCCACTCACATATGTGCTCACATCTGCAAAACTAGATGCTACAGGTCATCGTTGGGCCGCAGCCCTTGGCGAGTATTCGTTCGACATCTATTACAGACCTGGGTTGAAAAATACAGATGCTGATGCTATGAGTCGCTATCCAGTCACAGATAAGAAGTCAGGGATGCTCGAAGTTGGTGAAGACACAATTAAAGCAGTTTGTTGTTCAATGACTAGTCGCCCATATGTCGAGACGTTACCAACATGTTCGATAGACATCGTAGAGGCAACAGATGTTCCTGGGCAGACATTGTCACAAAAGGAGCTGCGAGAAGTGAGGAAAATGCAGAGAGAAGATCCACTCCTGGAGAGATGGAGAAAAGTGGTCATAGATGACACATTACCGAAAAGTCTCTGGAACAATGAGGACTTGACGATGAAGAAGCAATTCAAGCATCTCAAGATGAAGAGAGGTCTTTTATTCAGAATTGTTTCAGAAGGAGATTCAGATATAGAGCAGTTAGTAGTTCCCAAGGTCATGAGAGAATCAATTTTGAAAGGATTACACAATGACGTAGGTCATCCAGGGAAAGAAAGGACTCTCAGATTATTACGAGAACGCTTTTATTGGCCCGGTATGGCTACAGTAGTTGATAGATGGGTTTCGTCTTGTGTAAGATGTCTTCGACGAAAATCCCTAACTAACGAAAGAGCTCCCTTGGTCAACGTATCTACGACATACCCATTGGAACTAGTATGTTTTGACTACTTGACACTAGAACCATCCAAAGGAGGAATATCAAACATACTGGTCATAACAGATCATTTCACCAAATATGCAATGGCTGTTCCGACGAGGAACCAGACTGCAAGAACTACTGCGGAGGCCTTTTATAACAATTTCATTGTTAAGTTTGGTATTCCCACACGCTTGCACTCTGACCAAGGAGCGAACTTCGAGAGCGAAATAATCAAAGAGCTCTGTAACGTGATGGGTATGAAGAAGAAACACACTACGCCATACCACCCGCAAGGAAATGCTGGGCCTGAGAGGTTTAATCGGACTCTCTTAGATATGCTCGGGACGCTAGAACCCTCCTTTAAAGAGGATTGGAAGAAGTAGGTAAGCGGACTGGTGTACTTCTACAATTGTACGCCACATGAGTCGACGAGGTTCAGCCCTTTCGAACTAATGTTTGGTAGAAAGCCAAAACTTCCGATAGATATACAGTTCGAGCATATCTTTGAGGACACGACGTCTAAAACAACTAGAGAGTACGTGTCTGACCTCAAGAAAAGACTAGAAGTTTCTAGAGAGCTAGTAGAGAGTCATATGGCAAAGGCCAAGTATAAACAGAAGAAGTACTATGACAAGAAGGCAAAAGCAGTAAGAATTACTGTGGGTGACAAAGTCTTAGTGAAGGTAGTTGCCTTTGATGGCAAACACAAAATTGCTGACCGATTCGAAGAAGAATCTTATACGGTTATTGAACAACCACGACCTGATATCCCTGCAGGGTGCCCAGTGACTTTCGGTGTCAAAAATATAGGTATGTCCCAAAAATATAGGTATCTATTGGCCAGAAATATAGGATAATATAGGTTGCCTTTACTACGAAGAAAAGACTATTTCAAACTTTAAACATTCCACCAACAACTTCCATCTCTCTCTCTCTCTCTTTAGGATAAAAGGGGAAACAGACAATGCAGCCATTAGCTATTACTTTCTGTCCTGGATATTCAGTAGCACTAAGGTGTTTCAGAGAATACCATATACATATCAGGAAACGTAAGCCAAGAAGGTCATATATCACTCTCCTTAGACACCATTGAGGCTTTAATATGACATCTTCATTTTCATCCCAGACTTAAGGTTCCGGAACTGTAATGGCAATATTTGGTACACCCACTACTAGCGTATAGATTTCTTTGACATTTGGATATGTTGTAGATATTGATAAATAAAAATATTTTACCATCTTAATTTCTAAAATTTGTAAATCCAAGGGGAGATAACTGGCTTTAAAGTTTGCATTGTAGTCAATGAGAAAATATCTTTTTGTCAATATTTTCAAAATTAGGCAAATTTTCAAATTATTTAAATGGTAGAAAGTTGCCAAACATCATTTCCCTCCATAACATACAATAAAATAGTTTGTTTACCATACAAATTTTGTGAAAACTGATTTTTTCGTGAGTCAAGGGCAGATAATGCACTAAAAGTTATATCATAAGGGGAGATAATGCATTATTTTCAAGTCAGAAACTTTTACTGATTATTTACCATTCACATAATAACATATTAATTTGAGTTTTGCCATACATATAATTGATACATGATATTAAACACTATCAGGTATATTTGTAGTGCAGCTAAATCATTATAAAGTTACAGCCATTACAGTTCCGGAACCTTAATACTTCCAGCCAATTTTCATTGCAGGAAGGCAATTTGAAGAATTTTGGTAGAGATTCATGCTGCCATGATACATGCAAAATGCTAACATAGGGTCTCTGATAAAATAATTTGTCAGGGGAAGTTTGCCCCAAATTTCCTAATTAGTTCTTTGTCTCAATTATTAAATCTGATATCCCACAACATTGGGTCAAATTTCATACTACCACAAAACTTTGAAATATTTTGATGGAGGGCATTAGATACACACCAAATTTAAGTCACCAATAGCTGATATCATACAGCATAAGGCAAATTTTATAGAACCAAAAAATTTGAAATGCTTTGGAAGTGGGACCATCACACATTTCTACACACCATATTTCAAAGAAAGCCCTAGGCCAAACAGTAAAGGAGTAGAAGATTGTGCAAAATTTACTTCTATGTCTCTTGTGAAATCTATATCCCAAAACATTGGGCCAGATTTCAATGTACCAAAATAATTTGAAGAATATTGGTAGAGGGCCATGAGATGATTCCACACAGCAAATTCAAAGCCCCACTGGTCTCAAGATTCAGGATTAGAAGAAAGAATTACTCCTTTGTCTCTATATCAAGTCTGATACCCTAACACAAATGGCCAATTTTCATTGTACCACTATGATTTTAATCTTATTAGTAGAGGGCCATGAGACAATTTTACACATCAAGTTTTAAAGCCCTAGGCAAAAAGGTTATGGCGAATGAGATTGTACAAGATTTACACCTCTGTCTGATACCCCACAACATAGGGTCAGTTTTCATTGTACCACATTTGTAATAAAAAGTATTTTGGTAGAGGGCCATAAGACAATTTTACATACCAGTTTCATAGCCACAGACCAAATTATTAAGAAGCAGAAGACTGTCCTACTTTGTCCATATATGAAATATGGTACCCCAGAACATGTATACATGTAGGGCCAATTTTCATGATTCCAGAATAATTTAAAATATTTTGGAAATGGGCCCTTGGATGATGGTAAATACAAAATTTCAAGACTCTAGGGCAAGGCCATATGAATTGGGAGATTTGTGTAATTGTTGACAGAGAGATGGGCAGATTGATGACAACGGTGAGCAATCCAAATTTATCACCCTTGGCACTTTTTGCTTATGGGAGCCAAAAATAAATGTTATTAAACATCTTGGCTGTTTCTCTAACAAACATAAAAAGACAAGCAACTTCATGTTCAAATTTCAATCAGTCTCTGTGACAGCAAGATGAAAATTAAAATATTTCACCTAAATTTGGCCTTAAATAATTAACAGTGAGTGCCATAAAAGGTACCATTCTCTATTCTTTAATAATTCTTCCCAGCTTAAATAGAAGACTGGTACAGAATATGTGATAACTTAAGGACAGGAAGTCACACTTAGCTTTGTACGTCAGAAGCCAAACTGTCATGTTTAAAGGTATGATATTATTCTGTGCATCTATATAAATCAATTATAATTCACTTGTCCATAGATAATGCTAACATAAGATAATAAATTTTGAACTTTACCGTTCATAAAGGAAACTTATCCACTAAATGAAATTGTCAATACCAGTAACAGATGACATACATACAGACATGCTTCTTCAACAATGATTATCATTATACTGTTTGACTTGTCCTTCCCTGACACTTCAGATTGAAATTGGCTGAATCTACTGTATATATTCCTATAATAGTTACTTTTAAATCATAAACATTTAAAATTTCGTAAAACTTGCGTAGCCAAGGCACAAAATATAGGTATTTATAGGTATTTGGGGCAAAATTAGTGAATTTATAGGTTTTTATAGGTAAGGTCCAAAAATATAGGATAATATAGGTATTTATAGGTATTTATAGGTTACTGGGCGCCCTGTCCCTGTCTACAGAGTAGAAGCAGAAAAATCTGGAAATGTGAAGACCTTACATAGGAACCTTCTTTTCAAGATAGAAGGAGATGATGAGGATAGTAACAAGAAAGAAGAAGAGGTACCTGAGAATAAAGATGAGGATGGCGAAGAAAAAGTAGACAAAGAAGAGAAACCAGTACATGGTTTTGATCAGAAAGATGATAAGCATGACGTCATGCAGGATGATGAAGAGGATGATGACAAGGACGGAATTGTTGTAGGAACAAACTGGCATGGGGACGCCCATGACCTTGTTGTTGATCCACATGATGGCGAGGCTGAAGAATCGCTTAAAGATGATGATAGTGAAGATAAAAGAAGTGTAGATTTGGAAGAACCAGAAGTGATGGATGATGTTGAGAATGAAACTCATGCTCAAGAAGAAGAGAGTACAGAAGAAAGTCAGGGAACAGGTGATACCAAGTCAGCTGAAAATGATACAGACACGACTACAAACATAGAAGAAGATGCACAGAATGTGCCAGTGCCAGCGCCTAGACGTTCGAGCAGACCTCGGAAACCTCCTGATAGGTACGGAGAAGGTGTTGCTCACGCTATGAGTGTACGGCCCATCGATAATAGACTTCAGGCATTGGAGGAGTTGATGAAGTCTGGAGTACTGAACAACGTCGATTCAAGTACAGCTCACAAATTAATTACAGCTATCATGAATTAATTTGATTTCTGTTTTATTCTGCAGATTAATTAACAAGCTTTGTTTTATCTTCTTATTTCAGGGTACAAGTATCATTTAATGATGAAAAGCGTGGTCGCTTTATTTCAGAGGAGGAGGAGAACATACAGATTAATGATTTGTAGTCTAACATTTTCATTTGCAGGTGATGGTGCTAAGAGAAGGTTGGAGAGAGGTTCAAAGTCATAATTTGAATTTGGATAGTGTTGATGTTTACTAATTAAAATGCTTTTCTGTTTTCAGATCCTGGAAGAACGGGAAGTCGTTTTTTTACCTAAAATACAGTTGAATTGATTGTCTTTTCTTCGTTTCAGAAGCTGAAGATTTGTTTTTACATTGACTGAGTAAATGTTTTCATTTGTTTCAGGATTACGGGAAAAACTGATGCAGGTGATATTGATTTCTTAAATTTGATGAATATTTTAAATGTAGCAGTAGATTGATAGTTAGTGATAGGTAAGCTTGGACTGACGTAAGACAAGTGTTGACGTGACAATGACGAGACGTCATTTCAGAAAGTGGGGGAGTGTGTAACCAGTCTGTTTTATTGTGGTTTTGTTTGCTTCCAGTCTATTTCTTGTTTTCCTGTTTGTAAGGCTCGTTTCTATTGGTTCTTTCAATGCGGCGGTTACGGCGCGCTTTCGTGACGTAGATGTTTTGTTTATGCACAAGTACTCGTTAGAATACCTGTCGGTCACTAAAATTGTTGAAGTTGAGAATTGGGTGAATTTGAGATTAGATTTGTGGTATGTATTGCCTCATGCCTTCTGTAATTGTGATCGGGATCCTTGTTGTATGTTTTCGGGAGAATCGGGTTCGAGTCCGCTGGTATTTGATGCATTGTTCTTGTTTCCATGAGATTTCGCGGTCGGTCGCGCTTCGCCCCATTTAACATTCGTACCTTCCTTTAACCATCTCGTTTACACTAATTCACATTGTTTTACAGGTACACGATGAATGTTTGTGTAGAAGAGATTTAGAGGATTGTAGCGTGTAAACCTTACAGTTCCATAAACTGGTAAGTTATGTGATCCGATTGTACGCGATGTAATATATTGTAAATACCAAGATTGTACCTTTTAGCTTGACTCATGTATTTTATCCTTTATTTGTTACAGTTCGGTGGAATATAGTAATATACGGATGGAGTAAATAGAAAATAGTAAACCCAGATCTTTCTTGGCTAGTCTTTATCTCCGGACCAAAACCCACGACCCAAAACCCTATGCTGTAGGTACCGATACAGCAACCAAAGGTTACGAAAAGACAACAAAATTTTAAATTTTATTCACTTAAAATTGTCATCTGCAGCATCTTTGAATTTGGAGCACCCTAAAATTTTGTTGTTTGGTAATGGGTCAATAAGAAGTCGAAAATGTTAAGTTAGCTAATACCGTGACCCCCCTCCCATCCCCCATACCCAGCACGGCCATTTCTAAGCGGATTTTTTTTTCTTGTACAAACTTTGTTGTCCTTGCCCTAAAGACTCTAAATACCAAATGTAAATCAAATCTGACAGCTGGTTCATGAGAAGAAGATTTTTTAAGATGTACCCTATTTAACCCCTTTTTGGCCCCTTATGGAGCCCCAAAGGGAGATTACTCCATGATTCGTACAGATCTGAAGCGGCTTCCCATGGGGATGCTCCCTGCCAAGTTTGGTTGTAATCCGTCCAATGGTTCTCAAGAAGAAGTCGAAAATGTTAAGTTAACTAATAACGCGACCCCCCCCCTCCCATCCCCAATCCCCAGCACGGCCATTTCTGGGCGGATTTTTTTCTCTTGTACAAACTTTGTTGTCCTTGCCCTAAAGACTCTAAATACCAAATGTAAATCAAATCCAACAGCCGGTTCATGAGAAGAAGATTTTTTAAGATGTATCCTATTTAACCCCTTTTTGGCCCTTTAAGGGGCCCCAAAGGGAGATAACTCCATGATTCGTACAAATCTGAAGCGGCTTCCCATGGGGATGCTCCCTGCCAAGTTTGGTTGTAATCCGTCCAATAGTTCTCAAGAAGAAGTCGAAAATGTTAGTTAACTAATAACGCGAACCCCCCTCCCATCCCCCATCCCCAGCACGGCCATTTCTGGGCAGATATTTTTCTCTTGTACAAACTTTGTTGTCCTTGCCCTAAAGACTCTTAATACCAAATGTAAATCAAATCCAACAGCCGGTTCATGAGAAGAAGATTTTTTAAGATGTACCCTATTTAACCCCTTTTTGGCCCTTTATGGGGCCCCAAAGGGAGATAACTCCATGATTCGTACAAATCTGAAGCGGCTTCCCATGGGGATGCTCCCTACCAAGTTTGGTTGTAATCCGTCCAATGGTTCTCAAGAAGAAGTCGAAAATGTTAAAAGTTAACGGACGACGGATGACGGACGACGCACGACGACGGACGAAACACGATCGCAATAGGTCACCATGACCTTCGGTCAGGTGACCTAAAAATGAAGCAGTTACGTTCTTATGTTATTCACTTTTTGTAATAAATGTAGGGACAATACATGTATTGTCCTTTTAACAGTTACATATGAAAAGGTGTGAAAACAATTATAAAGAGAAGACAGGTGTGATAAACATTTTGTCTAACCATCGCCTGTGTATTTATCTGGGTTAAACGGACATATACGGAATATAACGAAACGAATATTTCCGGAAAACAACGGAAATACCCGAGCTTAACATCAAACACGCGCGAATTTATAAACTCGCGAATAAATCCCAGACAACGAAATCGCAAAATGTTGAGCTCGCGAAAATAAAGACTTTTACAGTAATACCGGAGATGGTTAGAGAATAAGACAGCTAGACTCACCTATCAATGTTTTACCTGTACCAGGAGGGCCAAACAATAACAATCCTTTCGGTGGACCTCGTAAACCAGTAAAAATATCTCTATAAAATAAAATTGAGATGAATTAGGGGAAAGAACTTTTACAGGACAGAACACTCAAACATTCCAAGCCGCATGAGACGCGTCCACGTTACAATTGTTTGTGTCACAGGAAGTGACGTCATAAATGTGACGTAATAACATAACAACATTTGGTGCAATTTTTATATAGCTGATATATTAGGCCATGTATGTGCCAAGTTTCATTAAATTCTGTCAGACAGTTTTTGAGATATGACAACAGTCTCACTTATTATTGGATGACAATCGTAGATAGTTTCAAAAGCACTAAGGCAACAAGGGGATATCATTTTACTTAGATGTTGACAAAATTATAATGAAAACCATTACGAGAATGCTAAAATTTTACAGATAATTGTAGACATAATGAAACTTACAAACAAGAGTTTTCCGCGGACAACGTAGCTCGCCTATACGAGAGCTTGTCACAACAAGAGTTGTCCGCGGACAACGTAGCTCGCCTATACAGGAGCTTGTCAAAAAACAGCTTATTTTTTAAAAGTAGGTCAAACTCCAAGGTCAAGGTCACAAGGTCAAGGGTCATGGTCCCAAATGAAAGGTCTTGGCAGGAGGTATCCATGTGTGAAATATCAAAACTCCATCAATAATAGTGCATGAGATATAGGCCAGGTTAAAGTTTTTCAAAAGTAGGTCAAACTCCAAGGTCAAGGTCACTAGGTCAAAGGTCATGGTCCCAAATGAAAGGTCTTGTCAAGATGCATCCATGTATGAAATATCAAGGCTGTACCTCTAATAGTGCCTGAGATATAGACCAGGTTAAAGTTTGTCAAGTGAAGACGCGACGGGACAGGACGGTACGTGACGCCGACACTAGGGCTGTGACATTAGCTCCCCGGACATAAAGTCCCGGCTTGCTAAAAAAAGAGTAAAAGGTCAAAGGTCAAGGTAATTGGGTCAAAGGTCATGGTCTCCAGGTCAAAGTCATGGTACGAAGTATCCATATGTGAAATATCAAGGCTCTATCTATAATAGTGCATGAGATATAGACCAGGTTAAAGTTTTTTAAAAGTAGGTTAAACGTCAAGGTCACTAGGTCAAAGGTCATGGTCCCAAATGAAAGGTCTTGGCAGGAGGTATCCATGTGTGAAGTATCAAGGCTGTATCTCAAATAGTTCCTGAGATATAAACCAGGTTAAAGTTTTTGAAGACACGACGCCGACACTAGGGCTGTGACATTAGCTCCCCGGACATAAAGTCCCGGCTCGCTAAAAAGAAATATATTTTATGCAGATGTATCCAGCTAGGTTATGTATTTAGAATTTACATAAATTATTCAAAAATTAATCCAATCCATATAGGATAATTTGTTAAATGTTCCTGCTTTAAAATTCAAATAAAAGTAAACAACTTACGGTCTAAGCATAGGCCACACCACAATTTCCTTGATGGTTTTCTTGGCAAATTCCAGTCCTGCCACATCATCCCACGTCAACTCTGGGCCTGTGTCCATTATCTAACAACAGAAAACTTGGTAAGGTATCACAGGATAGTAATAATAATTAGATTCAATTGCAGCATTTATTCCAAAATCAAAATTCATATTAATATTACATTTAGCAAATACTGATACATCTCCTTTCCAAACAAACCTTGATGCAATGATCTAAATCACCTTTTTGCAGACAAAAATTTTAGTCTAAATAAATCTAAGAAGAAAGCAATCCAATTTAGCATTGGGCAAATCAATAAATGAGCACTGGTATATAATGAAATGTTTAACCAAATCCCACAAAATAACATCTTTTGAAACCCTACAAGATAAAGGCTTTAGAAAACATGGTGGAAAATGAAGAATATGCTTGTGGCAAGCAATTTCTTCATTTCTCACAATGTTTTCCACCAGGAAAAACAAAAAAATTACCCACCTCATTCATGATAAGTTCTATCATTTTTGGTTCAATTCCCTTCAGTTTATCTTCATCTAGCCCTTCAAACTTGAAGGATGAATCTTCACTACCTCCAGTCTTCAGAACGGCTCGCGTTATTGTGTTGGCTGCTTGATTACCACTAGAATAAAGATGAAATACAGGTATTTCAGAGCAACAGATAAGAATGGGTAACAGCATCCTAAAATTGAATTGTAATATCAAATCCAAATCCTATGTTGTTGGTACTCATATGAATCGTCTCATAGAAGACTAAGGGTTTGATGAATAATTAATGAAATATTGTATTTTGAAAAGCCATTAACACCCCCCCCCCCTCCTCTTATTTGTAGCTCTAGTATTTATAGCGAAATTTGAATTCTATTTTACATCTTTTACAGTCATATTATGAAGAAGACCACTAATTCACAGGAAGCACCAGGCTCTTTTGTCATCTGCAGCTGCTTTCAAATTGAAATTGCTTATTTTTTCCTGTTGGGAAAGGTTTAAATTACATCCAATATACACAATGTGTAAAAGCGTACAGTCGCGTGTATCGGAAGTTGCGCCTGACTGTACGCAAAATATCACTAGTGCTGATAAACAAGTTGATAGTTTGACTTTTTAAAAGTATATAATTAAAAATCGGAACAATCTTTCTTTATGCGATTTTCAACGTTATGGGGTAGACTAAATGTACTTTCACATTAGCGGTTACGATTTCTCGATCGGTGTCTATTTTGTTTATAAAATTGGATTTTACCTGTCAAATCACTGGTTTGTGCTGTTTTTTATCGTGTTAACTCGTGCAATTTTGACTGCAATCGCGTGATTTACACACTAATATACGTTTAAACTTGTACCTGATAATAGCTAAACCTCTCTGCCATTGTGTCCATCAGTTGTATGCACATATTCACATTGTTTCACAAAGATATCGTCTTTGGAATGAGACTGGTGTATTTCTTCCGACTGTACGCCTAGTGCAAACTGTACAGCATCATTAGTGCAATTTGAGGAACATGTATCTGTACGCCTAGTGTAATTTTGTCATTCCGTTTATGCTATAATCGATTGAAAAAGTGGAATTGATTTTCGTTTGAAAAGCTTTAAGATGACACATGATCAACCATTCATTACTTTTTTCAAAGATAGAACATTTGTAATGCGTGTTTATTCAAAATAACTACATGTGATTACAATAAAAGGATCTGGTCTCAAACAAGTCGATTGCAAATATGACCACGAATTGCTAAAAAACAATTGTCCAAACAAGCGTAAAAGCGACAGACGTAGGCGTAGACGTAGTAGATGCACTGTTGATGAGTTTAGATAGGAAAGATTAGCGACAAATCAGTGATATAGTTGGAAGCGATTTAACATCCCGTTTAATACTACTGCAATTACTATGCGCTGATTTATTCAAAGCCATATGTTCCCTGCAATTCTCTCAACAGCACAAAAGCAACATTCCAAACTTGATGTACCACAAGTTAACCATCCGACCTAGCCGATTCGGCCTATGGCGAGACAATCATTCTAGATAATAAAATTACGAAAGGCAATTGATATTGAAACCCCTTGAATCAAGATCCTTCAATGATTTATTGGATCAAGCGACAGATGGTAGCTAAAATAACTGAGAGCTAATCAGGTCGGATGTTGCAAAAGTGTAGATAATTTTCATTTTTATTGCTCATTTGAGGGGGGGGGGGGGGGGGGCTAAAACATTAGTGTCTGAATATGGGGGGGCTAATTTGGATTTTCCCTAAATTTTCACCGTGAAAAGAGGAAAATTCAGCATTTTGACCCACTTAGGGGGGTAAGCCCCCCTAGCCCCCCCCCTCGTTCTTACGGACTTGTTTCATTAACACGTTTTGTGATAAATCACATTTAATTTGATTTTAAGAAAAACGCATATCCTCGTAAACATCGCAATACTTAATTTGGCTTAGAATGTTCAGAATTTTCACAAAAATATTGTTATGTTCTTTCAAATAAAAAGAAGTAAAATTCGCGAGAAAATATCTATGGGATGTTTCTTTAACGGCTTTTGATGGGAAAATCATAGAATTGGAAAGTCAGAGATTTCACTGAAAATAAATGACCCAAGAGACCAATGATATCTGGAAATAATTGATTTCAATCAGTAACAAGCTGGACTGTGGTCATATTCGAATGGTCATTTTGGACTTTGGGTCATTTGTTTAAATTCAGGTATCGTTTAGGGAGGGTTTAATTCGGCTGCCCTGCATGAATATAATGAATATAAAATTGCATCAATGGAGGAATAGCTCGTTGTGCAAATCTGAAGTATGTAATTGCATTTCAAAAAGAAAAGCTGATTATGATGCAAATATTGATCCAGATTAGCGTGTGCCTTATCACATTGTTATGAAGATCCATAGTATTCTCCATAACCTAAAATAAAGATAGCACAACATTATAAATCCTAATGCATAGACCTATCAGAATCCTTGTTTACCCCAAAGTCCATCCCTTTCCAGATACTAGCTCAAAATGAATAGAATTTCTAAAAACTTTCTCTTTTTCGGCCTAGTATTTAATCATAACACTCTTATTCACGAAAGCAAACTTTTTTGTTCAAGTTTATATACTTAGCAAAAGTTATAACGCGTCACGTTTTAAATCTACATAACTTCTTTGTTGTCGAAGATTTAGATTTAGAAATTGCCATTTGTTTATCAGCCGTTTCTGCACACAACCATAAAACTATTGTATACTAAAGGAAAAAAGAAACGCAACAACAAATAAATTTGATCTTACGTTTTGTTTTTGTCTTTCTCAACATCACCCCCACTCTAGTACTTTTTTTTCAAATAAAATAAGCGAACGTTATGGTCCTGACGTCGTGACGTTAAACGTTGACGTCCGCTTTTCGGACAAGATATTTTTGGGCAGTTTTTCCTTTCGTTCTAAGACGTAATCTCAAGCAATAATTTGTCAACCGATGTACACAAAAGTCAGCAGCAATTGTAGGCTGAGATGTTCCATTCGTAAACATCACAATTGCTACCGGCGACGTCTTTGAATAAGTCGCAAAATGATATGAGAGATTAAACCCAAACAAAAATCATTGCTTTTGTCGGGTCGACGTGCATCTACACAACTCAAACGAGGTTTATGTTAAATTTAAATTTGAGTACCTAAAGGTTTGCACGTGAGAAACGTGTAAACGTGTATTTTGACGTTATCTCACAGGTAAAACAGGTTATAACGTAAACACAAAGATCAATATTAAGATACAGTTACCTGTAATAACCATTAACCAGTAACAACTTTAACTCAATAACATAGAATAATTAAGAGAAAAAGACAAAAACAGTTGTTGCGTTTCTTCTTTCCTCTAGTATAAGCGTTCTCTCTTATGTGTTCGCGTCAAACAGATCATTTTTGTTTGAATTTATTTTGAAAACTGGTTGATTGTGTGATTGAAGTTTGAAAAAGCAACATAGCTCGCATAGACGTACCTTTTTATTGCAAGTCGATCTGTCAAGGTCACGGTCACAAACTCAAATGTAACGGTCTCAAATGAAAGATCATGGTGGGATCTGTCTAAGTGTGAAATATCAAGACAACATCTTACAAAGCTTCTGCCTACATAACCGACGTCGACGCCAACACTGACACCAGCGACATTAGCGATGTAACATTGCCTCCACAGGCATTAAGTACGAGCTCTCAAATCGATTAACCTTTATGCACAGGAACTCTTTCAGCCAATTAAAAAAGGTTTGAAAATTATGTGTGAATTTCCCATTTTAACCGAATTTAAACCCCTTGGAATTTTAAAATAAAGGATAATCCTTATTGAACGTTCAATATTTTAGAACAGACTGTCGCATTCACTTTTTTCACAGGATTCTGTTCAAATGGTGGTAGTCGGCACGTGCAAAGTTTGAACCTATTCAGTCTGTAGATTCGTTGAAAAAATATTAACAAGATCTGAGTGAAAGCACTTGAACAGCGTGTCACAATGGCATTTAAAGATGGAGATAAATAAGTCAGTTATCGCGGTAACAACAAGAAAGCAAGAACGACAAACTATATAAGTCAACACTAACACGCAAGTATGTGATACAACCACACATACAAGCTATGCATACAATCACGCAAACAAACAACCGCATGGACGTAAGGAAACACGCACGCGCATACACACACATGTACGCATGCAAAAATACATTTACTATCGCGCAAGGAAGAATCAAGGTTTATAGTAGCCTTGCATGATAAGCCTTTAGTGTATGTAGTTGCCCGTAATTATTGTTTACCAAGGCAAATTAATAGATACGTTCATTTCGGAATAGGAATGAACTTTGTGCTAAAGTGAGCCTGTGCTTACATGACTATATTGAAAAATTATCGATTTCGTTTTAAAAAACACCTCGTAACTACAACTTAAATCACGCTGTAGTTACGAGGTTTTAGAATTTCACCGACGAAATTCTATTGTATATCCGATATTACATTACGGGTTACTTGATAAAATCGTTTCCTATTGGCGTTCCTTTATTTAAATGTAGTTGGGCTGTTTTCACAATACCATTTACTTCTTAATCTCTATAGATTTTCATTGTGGACAAACAAATAAATTCGACCGCTATACTCGTGCAGCGTATGTTTTGCGTAAGTTTGAAGTGAGCGTAACCCTTTGAGTGCTCTAATGAACTAATTAAGTGCACTCTGATGCATGGTGTATTTGTAGTTAAACTAGTTATTGACATTTTCTGAACAGAGATTTTGCCACAACAGGTCAAGTAAAATGGCACTAGGCGTACAGAACACAATTCTACATTTAGCACTAGGCGTACAGTCGGAAAAACTACACCAGTCTCATTCAAAAGCCGATATCTTTGTGTAACATGCCATATTTTTATAAACAACTGTTGCAAATCATAGCAGATAGGTTTAGCTATTAGCTGATGCAAGTTTAAGCTTTCAATATTGTGCAGTTCGCGAGATTTTAGTCCATATTGTGCCAGTAAGCAGGACGAAAAACAGCAAAAACTAGTGATTTGACAGTTTGACCCGAATTTACATACAAAATCTGTTGACATACTAGAAACCATAACTACTCCAGGTAATGCCTATTCAATTCTCTCTTCAAATCTGAAAACCCCGCGAAGAAAGATTGTTCCGATTTTTACTTATTTGCTTTTAAAAATCCAAACCATCAGCTTGTTTACCAGCACTAGTGATATTTTGCGTACAGTCAGGCGCAACTTCCGATACACGCGACTGTACGCTTTTACACAGTGATACATACACCTATAATGAGTGGTCAATGGTGTGACTGTGGCTTCCTCACCAGTCACGATTATTATTTCCTCTTTTTGACTCAATATTTTCTCATTTAAGAATTTAAAGTTTTTGTTGGCATTCATTTTGCTGTCTTACTGCTCCTCTCAATATGGCTTAGTATAAAAGTTTGTTCATTGGAAAATGAATAAGTCTTACTCAGTATCCATATCGTCTCTGTTCATCACTGGTGGGACAAACTTACTGTTTAAACCTCTCCTGTAGAAATAACAATACTGTTGTTTCAGTTTTACTTAAACCCATTCCCAAACGGCAAAATTTTGGGGGTAGTCCAATTTGAAAGCTGCTACAGACGACAAAAAGGATGTTAATAAAGAACCAATTTGTGTTGAATATCATAAAGAAAACATTGAGGCAAAAGGAGAAATTGCTGATAACCAGCAATTTCGTCTTTTGCTCAATGTTTTCCCAAGCCTTTTTCATTAGACATGTCAAATCCAGATCTTGTTTGGGAAAGGGTTAAACACCTATCATGCTGAATTAAAACAAGCAGACAAGAGGTCATATTGATTACATATGCAGGCTGGTCCTGATCTGTGATGCCTGTCAAAGCTAGAAGAATACTCCGAGTTCAGATTTCATAATATCTTGTGGATCTATCTATATCTTCATTTTAATATATTTTATTTTTTTGTTTCAGGTCTAAACAGAACTTAGCTTGGGTCCTCTAAAATTTGCACACAACATGTATGACAAAATTATTCTTTTTCAAAAGATTTTTTTCCTTAACCCATTACCACACAATGACTCTTTTTGACTCCCCACAAAATAAGGACCATGGAAAACATCGTGGAAAATGAAGAAATTGCTTGTAATAAGCAATTTCTTCATTTCCCACAATGTTTTCTATCCCAAAAGACCAAAATCTTTTAAATATCATTCAATTGAAATTGTCGTCTGCAGGATCTTTCAAATTGGACCACCCTAAAATTTTGTCGTCTGGTAATGGGTTAATACAGTGTAAATTGCATTTATTTTAGGTAAGAAGTGCTGATGTTTTTACATCATTTGTTCAAGACATTTTTTTTACAGAATAATCTATAGACTCACATCATCATAATGAAAAGTGAAGGAAAACATAAATGAAAATGCTGCTTTTCATAACTTTTTTTTTTCTAGTGTTTTCTACTCTTTTGAATTGTTCCCAGATTTCTTTAACATTCATTTTTTCAAATGCACCCCTTCATGATTTGGACCAGTCAACAAAACATAAGTTAAGAAAAGTTTTATATATTTTCACCACTATCTCACCTAGGCCCAAGAGATTTTTTCCCAGTTCCATAAGCTGCATTGTTTAGTGATCCTGAAGACCTGTTTTGTTGACCACCTCCTCCTCCTCCATATTTCCTCTGGTTATCCATTGCCTAAAAATTGTGTCAAGAATAGTAAATATTATTTAACCCTTTCCCACACAATGACTCTTTTTAACTCCTCTTAAGATAATTGTTTTGGAAAACATTTTAACAAGCAATTTCTTCATTTACCACAAGGTTTTCTACCCGCGTTTCATTTGCATTTTTTTCCAATTTGGACCTGCTAAAAAATATGCTGTTTCATAATGGGTTAAAAAAAGTCTAACACTTCTATTCAAGATAAGGTAAGAAATTTGTTAGAAAGAAAATCAAGGGACAGATTCCCATTGTCACATATTAATAAAAAATTCTTTTTTCTCTCAATGTCTACAATAAAAACGCTCCCATTTCTGATGAAAAACTATGAGGTAATCAATATATTGATTAACAAGCAAATTCGTTGAATTGATATCCCCAGCCGAACATATTTTCATTGTCAATGGAGTAGCGCAGAAACGAATCACTCTGTATGTATATGGCTTCAACAGAATGAATATCACTCTGTATGTATATGACTTCAACAGTCAGGGGCAGTGACTCTGAATTTAATGGTCAAACCGGGTATCCCCGACGATATGCGCATGTCCTCTTTGTAGTGAAGCTGTGCACAATGTTTCATTGAAATCCGGTCTATAGTTTTCAAGAAATAGCGCGGAAACGAATATCACTCTGTATGTATATGGCTTCAACAGTCAGGGGCAGTGACTCTGAATTTAATGGTCAAACCGGGTAACCCCGACGACATGCGCATGTCCTCTTTGTAGTGGAGCTGTGCACAAAGTTTCATTGAAATCCGGTCTATAGTTTTCAAGAAATAGCGTGGAAACGAATATCATTCTGTATGTATATGGCTTCAACAGTCAGGGGCAGTAACTCTAAATTCAATGGTCGAACCGAGTAACCCCGGCGATATGCGCATGTCCTCTTTGTATTGAAGCTGTGCACAAAGTTTCTTTAACCCTTTCCCAAACGGCAAAATGTTAGGCTCATCCACTTCAAAAAGTGTCACAAATGACAAAATGGATATAATCAAAGATAGAATTTGTGTAAAATATGACATAGAAAATATTGAGACAAAAGGAGAAACTGCTGGTTATCAGCAGTTTCTTCTTTTGTTTCAATGTTTTCCAAAGCCTTTTCTATTAGGGACGTCAAAACCAGGTCTTGTTTGGGAAAGGGTTAATTAAAATCAGGTCTATAGTTTTCAAGAAATAGCGCGGAAACGAATATCACTCTGTAAGTATATGGCTTCAACAGTCAGGGGCAGTAACTCTAAATTCAATGGTCGAACCGGGTAACCGCAACGATATGCGCATGTCCTCTTTGTAGTGGAGTTGTGCGCAGTTTCATTGAAATCCGGTCTATAATTTTCAAGAAATAGCGCGGAAACGAATATCACTCTGTATGTATATGGCTTCAACAGTCAGGGGCAGCAACTCTAAATTCAATGGTCGAACCAGGTAACCCCGACGATATGCGCATGTCCTCTTTGTAGTGGAGCTGAAATTCTTTGAATTGATATCCCCTGCCGAACATATTTTCATTGTCAATGGAGTAGCGCGGAAACGAATATCACTCTGTATGTATATGGCTTCAACAGAACGAATATCACTCTGTATGTATATGGCTTCAACAGTCAGGGGCAGTGACTCTGAATTCAATGGTCAAACAAGGTAACCCCGACGAAATGCGCATGTCCTATTTGTAGTGGAGCTGTGCACAAAGTTTCATTGAAATCCGGTCTATAGTTTTCAAGAAATAGCGCGGAAACAAATATCACTCTGTATGTATATGGCTTCAACAGTCAGGGGCAGTAACTCTAAATTCAATGGTCGAACAAGGTAACCCCGACAATATGCGCATGTCCTCTTTGTATTGAAGCTGTGCACAAAGTTTTATTAAAATCCGGTCTATAGTTTTCAAGAAATAGCGCGGAAACAAATATCACTCTGTATGTATATGGCTTCAACAGTCAGGGGCAGCAACTCTAATTTCAATGGTTGAACCGGGTAACCCCGACAGTATTTGCATGTCCTCTTTGTAGTGGAGCTGTGCACAAAGTTTCATTGAAATCCAGTCTATAGTTTTCAAGAAATAGCGCGGAAACGAACATCACTCTGTATGTATATGGCTTCAACAGTCAGGGGCAGTAACTCTAAATTCAATGGTCGAACCGGGTTACCCTGACGATATGCGCATGTCCTCTTTGTAGTGGAGTTGTGCGCAAAGTTTTATTAAAATCCGGTCTATAGTTTTCAAGAAATAGCGCGGAAACAAATATCACTCTGTATGTATATGGCTTCAACAGTCAGGGGCAGTAACTCTAAATTCAATGGTCGAACAAGGTAACCCCGACAATATGCGCATGTCCTCTTTGTATTGAAGCTGTGCACAAAGTTTTATTAAAATCCGGTCTATAGTTTTCAAGAAATAGCGCGGAAACAAATATCACTCTGTATGTATATGGCTTCAACAGTCAGGGGCAGCAACTCTAAATTCAATGGTTGAACCGGGTAACCCCGACAGTATTTGCATGTCCTCTTTGTAGTGGAGCTGTGCACAAAGTTTCATTGAAATCCAGTCTATAGTTTTCAAGAAATAGCGCGGAAACGAACATCACTCTGTATGTATATGGCTTCAACAGTCAGGGGCAGTAACTCTAAATTCAATGGTCGAACCGGGTTACCCTGACGATATGCGCATGTCCTCTTTGTAGTGGAGTTGTGCGCAAAGTTTTATTAAAATCCGGTCTATAGTTTTCAAGAAATAGCGCGGAAACAAATATCACTCTGTATGTATATGGCTTCAACAGTCAGGGGCAGCAACTCTAAATTCAATGGTCGAACCGGGTAACCCCGACAGTATTTGCATGTCCTCTTTGTAGTGGAGCTGTGCACAAAGTTTCATTGAAATCCAGTCTATAGTTTTCAAGAAATAGCGCGGAAACGAACATCACTCTGTATGTATATGGCTTCAACAGTCAGGGGCAGTAACTCTAAATTCAATGGTTGAACCGGGTTACCCTGACGATATGCGCATGTCCTCTTTGTACTGGAGTTGTGCGCAAAGTTTTATTAAAATCCGGTCTATAGTTTTCAAGAAATAGCGCGGAAACAAATATCACTCTGTATGTATATGGCTTCAACAGTCAGGGGCAGCAACTCTAAATTCAATGGTCGAACCGGCAGGGGTTGAAAAATTTCTTCATGCCTACTAGTCCTGTAGGACTAGTAGCTCTGAATTTCTACTCGCCCTTAAAGCAACCCAACTCGCCCTTAAAGATGAAGCAAATTTTAGACTGATGGCTCTTACGGATGCATTATCATGCAAATAACTCTTTGACTCTGTTAATGTTTAGGTACAAATAAAGTTTCTTCAGTATAAATGACAGACAGGGCTCGCGCTGGTGATCGCCACTTCAAAAGTCATAGGCAAATATAAGGCAACAATTTTATTAAAAAAGATGGTCAATAAATCGAATGTGGCTCAGACTTGACTCCATCTTTTACCATAAATCAATCGCCGATTAATAGTCTACTACTGTAAACACTTTTTTATTTAATTCGAAAGATAGATTAGCTGTCGAAATGGTCGAGTAAGCACACCAGTTCAATATACAACTACCTGGTAAATGTTAAAGAATTTCTTTGTGTAATCGCGAGGCGGCATGACAGAAAGAGACAACGCGTCGGTGTTCAAACCATCTAACATCAGTGTATTTACTACGTAGATAGCGTATTTTTTTCATTGCTTCATCCCATTTTCCCGCGCTTTCCTGGCACGCGCGACTTTTGTAAACAAATCATAGTAAAACGTGACCTTATTTGGGTGCGGAAAAATCATGTGATTATATTGAAACTGGAATTACTACGTCATCAATTGACAGTGTTTGCGGCGTTTTTGATCTTGCTCAAATAATCGCATATGAGTAACACAGATTTACTCTAGAAGCGTCTATGAAGATTGATCGACATAAACAGGGAACGGTCTTATTTTACAGCGAATATTATTGTTTCCGATATGAAGTTGTTTGAAATAAATACTTTCTTTTTGATCCTTTATTTTTTCCCCTCAATCAGCGTGATTCAAGTCCTAAATTTGCACTCGCCCCGTCGGACTAGTTCGTCCCCAAAGTTACTCGTCCTACGGCATTTTCTACTCGCCAATGCGAGCGGGCGAGTGGATTTTTCAACCCCTGACCGGGTAACCCCGACAGTATTGAAACGAATCTCGGACGGACGACGCAAAAACAATATCCCCCGATGATTTCATCGGTGGAGGATAAATAAAATTGTAGATAGCTTTAGAACAAGGAAAGGAAATGGAAAATAATTGCCCTATGTACAAAGATACAAATTAAACATACCAGTTGCTGTTTAGCTGTTCTAAATGCATTCCCCGTCATACTTGGTCTATCACTGTCGTCTTCTTCTGGAGCTTCAGTCATCTTTCTTTTACCCATATAACCCTGGAAGACAGATTTTTTTCTTTTTATTGAATTTTACTCTAATTCATCAAAAGTATGAGGACATGACAGTAGAAAGACTATGTTTACTGCATGTACATAAAATGTTGTTTGATAATGTTGAGAAAAAAATTGTTGGGTCAGGCCAAGATAAAAATATTTTTTCCTCCAATATATTAACCCTTTCCCAAATGGAAAAAAATTAGGGTGATCCCATTTGAAAGCTGCTACAAATGTTGAAAAGATGTTGATAATGATAAGATTTGCGTAAAATATTTCATGGAAAATATTGAGGCAAAAGGAGAAACTGCTGGTTATCAGCAGTTTCTTCTTTTGTCTCAATGTTTTCCCTTGTGATTTCTTTAAGGGAAGTCAAAACCAGGTATTGTTTGGGAAAGGGTTAATTCATCTATATGATGAAAGGAATAGAAGTACTCACATCAGAATTTTGTCCATACACAGGCTGAGATCTTTGATTTTGCCATGGCTGTGCATTTGTTCTTCCTGTACAATGAAACCAACATACCATTAGCAATATTACTATAACCCATACAGAGCAACAAATAAGAGAGGGTGAATACATTCTAAATTTGTTAGTTCAAATCAAAGCCCTATGTTGTGGGTACTTATTTGAATCGTCTCGATGAGACAATTCCAATGAGTACCCACAACATTGTGTTTAACCAATTACCACACATTGACTCTTTTTGACTCCCAAAAAGATGGTGGATTTGGAAAACATTATGGAAATGAAGAAATTGCTTGTGACAAGCAATTTCTTAATTTCCCACAATGTTTTCTATAGACCAAAAATTGTAAAATTTCATTCACTTTAAATTGTCGTCTGCAGCATCTTTCAAGTTTGAACAGTCTAAAATTTTGCCGTTTGGTACTAGGTTAAACAAGCAAATTCGTTGAATTGATATCCCCCGCCGAACATATTTTCATTGTCAATAAAGTAGCGCGAAAACGAATATAACTCTGTATGTATATGGCTTCAACAGAACGAATATCACTCTGTATGTATATGGCTTCAACAGAACGAATATCACTCTGTATGTATATGGCTAAAACAGTCAGGGGCAGTAACTCTAAATTCGGCGATCGAACCGGGTAACCCCGACGATATGCGCATGTCCTCATTGTAGTAAAGCTGTGTGCCAAGTTTCATTGAAATCCGGTCTATAGTTTTCAAGAAATAGCGTGGAAACGAATATCACTCTGTATGTATATGGCTTAAACAGTCAGGGGCAGTAACTCTAAATTTGACGATCGAACCGGGTAACCCTGACAATATGCGCATGTCCACTTTGTAGTGAAGCTGTGTGCCAAGTTTCATCGAAATCCGGTGTATAGTTTTCAAGAAATAGCGCGGAAACGAATATCACTGTATGTATATGGCTTAAACAGTCAGGGGCAGTAACTCTAAATTCGACGGTCGAACCGGGTAACCCTGATGATATGCGCATGTCCTCATTGTAGTAAAGCTGTGTGCCAAGTTTCATCGAAATCCGGTCTATGGTTTCCAAGAAATAGCGCAGAAACGAATATCACTGTATGTATATGGCTAAAACAGTCAGGGGCAGTAACTCTAAATTCGGCGGTCGAACCGGGTAACCCAGACGATATGCGCATGTCCACTTTGTAGTGAAGCTGTGTGCCAAGTTTCATCGAAATCTGGTCTACAGTTTTCAAGAAATAGCGCGGAAACGAATATCACTCTGTATGTATATGGCTTAAACAGTCAGGGGCAGTAACTCTAAATTCAGCGGTCGAACCAAGTAACCCCGACGATATGCGCATGTCCTCTTTGTAGTGAAGCTGTGTGCCAAGTTTCATCGAATTCCGGTCTATAGTTTCCAAGAAATAGCGCGGAAACGAATATCACTCTGTATGTATATGGCTTAAACAGTCAGGGGCAGTAACTCTGAATTCAATAGTCGAACCGAGTAACCCCGACGATATGCGCATGTCCTCTTTGTAGTGAAGCTGTGTGCCAAGTTTCATCGAAATCCGGTCTATAGTTTCCAAGAAATAGCGCGGAAACGAATGTCGGACGGACGGACGGACGGACGGACATGGCAAAAACAATATCCCCCCCGAAAATTTTTTTCGGCGGGGGATAATAACGAAAACTCAAATACTGCATTTCAAAAAGCTATTACCTCCTCTAATCTGTAGCTCTGCCAATATGTGTATTGATAAAACAATGTGGGAATATTTTAAAACAAGACATGTCTGTTTGTGAAACATGAATGTCTCCAAAACTATTTCTTCTGAAATAAGATCTGGATTATTAACATTGACCTTGACAAATAACACAGAGTTTTGTATTAAAAGATGCATATAAATGAGAAGCAGCTACAAACTAGAACTTTTAACAATGAGAAATTATATGAAAGGTTTCATGTAAGAATCAATGCTGACCATTTACAGTTCCTAGTTTAATACAAACACAACATTGATTTGAAATCATCACAGTGGTGGATCCAGAGGGGGTTCAGGGAATTCAAACAAACCCCCTCTGAAGCATAATTATTTCATTTTCATGCAGAAATTCAGTCAAAAGTGGATGATAAAAAGGAAACGAATTCCCCTAATTGTAAACTTCAACCCCCTTTTCAGAAATCCTGCATCCGCTACTGCATCATCAATTTCAAATTGAGATAGTTTAAAACCAAGCTAGGCATGATGCTATTATAATTGTCATACTTACCCCCACCACCAAACAGAGGTTTTCTATTCATATACTGCGGATCATTTTCATTGTTCATTTCACTCCTCCCGTGCTCTCTACCCATATACACATTTCCCTTGTTTCTGGCAGCATTATTTGAATGAGGTCTTCCTTTGTCGTCATACAAATTGAGAATCTGATCCGAGGGTGGGGGTCGCATGTCTCTATTGTATGATCTCTCATCTGGAGGCTGTCTCAAGTTCCCATCATTAGGTCTAGAATCTGATGGTCCTGAACGAAATCCAGTGGCTGTTTGTTTGGTTACAGACACACTTGTAGATTTTATGTCAGTTCTAAAGGACAGGTTTTGATTGTTAACTTGATTATTTGAAGGTAGAGTTTTCTTCTTTAGAGGTAGTCTTTCATTTCTTTTGTCAGCTGGTAGAACTTTGTCTTTTGATACCTAGAAGACATGAAAGTGGTCTTAATCAATTACCAAATGGCAAAATATAATAGACCGGTCATGTAAATAAAATTTTACAATTCTTGTCTTTCTGTGCAGAAAACATAGTGGGAAATGAAGAATTTTATTGTCACAAGCAATTTTTTTTCATTTTCAACAATGGCTTCAAATGCAAATTCTTGTGAATTCATCATGACCAGCGTTTTCTCTATTTCATTCAATGCCTATCCTATCACATAGGAATCTAATTATCTTATTTATATTCATTTTATCATTTACAATATATCAAATTTCATTTGGGGATGAGTTTACCTAATGAGACATGAACAACACTAGACAGTCTAAAGAGAAAATGCTTTGATAATAAGGTAGCATACCAGGAAAGGTAGCTTGACCTTAAAATAGACAGTCAAAACTGTCGTATGAAGCCAGCCAAGACCAAAACTGGCCACACATGAAAGTCAGCTATCAGCATTTTCTTCTTTTGTCTCAAGTGTTTTGCATGTACAGGGTTCTCCCCGGAATAGTTTGAAGCCGTAGTGGCAAATTACAAGAATTGGTAAATCTTGAAATGCATGGTCACATTGGTGTTCATGCAAATAACTGAATAAAACCATAATGGGAAAAGAAGAAATTGCTCAATTTGAGCAATTTCTTCTTTTTCCATTATGTTTTTATACAGAATTATTATATTCTATATCATAAGAATACATGTACACTATTTAACACTTTTTGACATGAAATGCCCAGTAAAAGTAGAAATACCTCTATTTTGAAGGAATTAAGCTGTATGGGTACTTTTGAAGCTGTAGTGGCATTACACTGATTTACATGAAGCTGTAGTGGGGCCAATACAGCTTATTGGGCTGGGGAGGACACTGATGTATTATACAGTTTGAGTTTATTGGGGTTTTAAGCCGTTTTCAACTACCACGGTCATATTGCGGTGGCTAGAGCACCTACCCATGGATTCCTGTTGTTTCTCAAACCAGTACTACCGCAACACCCTTACCGAGCCTCCAGCTGCTCGCCCACTTAGGTTAACGATTTCAAACCCATTGGTGGGTGACAATTTTGTCAGAAAGGGTATTAGCCGCAGCCGGGTATCGAACCCGGGACCTCTCGTATGAGGGTCAGATGCGCTACCAACTGCGCTAAGGCCGCATGTATTATACAGACCTTTACATCTTTAATGAGCTGTTGGAAGCCTGGCATTTTTAACACATTGTCAACTGTCAGGGAGCTAGTCCAGGACTGGGGAGGACACTGCTGTATTATACAGACCTTTACATCTTTAATGAGCTGTTGGAAGCCTGGCATTTTTAACACATTGTCAACTGTCAGAGAGCTAGTCCAGGACTGGGGAGGACACTGCTGTATTATACAGACCTTTACATCTTTAATGAGCTGTTGGAAGCCTGGCATTTTTAACACATTGTCAACTGTCAGAGAGCTAGTCCAGGACTGGGGAGGACACTGCTGTATTATACAGACCTTTACATCTTTAATGAGCTGTTGGAAGCCTGGCATTTTTAACACATTGTCAACTGTCAGAGAGCTAGACCAGGACTGGGGAGGACACTGCTGTATTATACAGACCTTTACATCTTTAATGAGCTGTTGGAAGCCTGGCATTTTTAACACATTGTCAACTGTCAGAGAGCTAGTCCAGGACTGGGATTCTGAAATAGAAGTGATTCAATTTAGGTACCTAAACAAGATTATTTTGATTTAAAGTGACATTTCAGAATTTTTTGTCATAAATTTTACTTTTATTTTCATCTCAAAGAGCATATTTCCGAAAATTTCAAGCCAAAACATTGCGCCGTTTACGAGAAATTTATATTTTTGTGTTAAAATTGAACAAATTGTTGTGGACAACATTTCGGATTTATATGCATTTTATCGATTATGTCCCAACTTTAAATGCGTGTTTCTCGCTTATTGGCAACAAATTCAAACAAGAGCTGTCCGAAGACAGCGCGCTCGACTTTCTAAGTGCTTAGTATAAAGTGGGCATAACTCCAAATAGAGTGGTCCCAGGGTCATGGGCCCTGATAGTAAGGTAGAGGGTGTGATGGTGAATAAGTATTCCAAGTTTGGGTTGAATCCCTTTGATAGTATGAAAGTTATTGATGTTTGAAAAAACTTTAACCTTGATTGCAACGCCGACGCCAACGCCAACACCAACGCCAACGCCAACGCTGACGCCCGGGTGACAGTATAAGCTCTCATTTTCTTCGAAAAGTCGAGCTAAAAACTAATAGTATTTATACTCATTAGAATAACCAATCTTGGCATCAAGACATACTTTAAACAAGAGCCGTCATAGACGGATAATGCTCCCCGAATAAGTGTTTGTCACAAAAAAAAACTATCATACATTAAGCCCCCTTTTCACATGACGGATTTTTTGTACACGCATTATTTATAGAATATAGACAAGAACATCTCATTCCTCACATAAGAAGAAAATTTCATTCAATTCTGCCCATTAGATAAAGAGAAATTGGAGAAAAACTAATTTTTACATTAAGGCCCCTTTTTCCATGACGCAGCCTCAAATTAAGAAACGGAAAAAAAGGTCTCTAGGTATTGACCCCACGAGTTCACATGTGAAGTTTCATTGAATTTGGTCCAAGGGTTGCTGAGATCTGGCTGTGGACGGACGGACGGAAGGACGGACAGACGGACGGAAGGACAGCGTGGTGACTATATGCTCCCCCGAATTTTTTTCGGGGAGCATAAAAATTGAAATTGGAATCAAATGTACCTTTAACTCTTTCCCAAACAAGATCTGCTTTTGAGGGTCTAATTAAACAGGCTTGGGATAACATTGAGACAAAAGAAGAAACTGCTGATAACCAGCAGTTTCTTCTTTTGCCTCAATATTTTCTGTGCCATATTCCACACAAATCTTTCCTTTTTAACATGAATTTTGTCGTCTGGATCAGCTCTCAACTTGGATCACCCCAAACTTTTGTTGTATGGGAAAGGGTTAAACATATATATATTTTTTTAATTTTGCCATAATCATTTCAATTGTTTACAAAACATATATTTTAACTGGAAATCTTACATATAGTTAGGCAAAAAACAAGATGCATTTATTAATACTTATTAACCAACAGATGTCTTCATCTTTGAAAGGTTTGGAAAACATTGAGGGAAAAGACAAAAATACTGACTATCTATAATATTATAATATCTTGTTTTTGTATTATTAATTTCTTTGTTTGCATTTGCTTTGAATAAATTTGGACCAGCCTTGTCAATGAATTTTGTTGTAAGGAACATTGGAACGGATTAATTTCCCAAAAAGAATATTTATTTAAAAAAAATAACATCACCATTTTTGTCCTTTATAAATGGCTATGGTAGGGTGTCGTAAAACGAGTCTTATCACAATGAATACACATGCGAAATATAAAAGCCATTTCATTCATCTTTCAGAAGTTATGTCCATGCATATGTATTTGTATGTGATTAACTTTTTAGACAAACAGTAATCAACAGGCAGTCAGACAAATGCACATTTAAAGAACTTTTCTAAAAATATTTTAGAATTTAGAATTTTATTTGACATGTAAGAACAAATTGAGACATACCATTTTTGTGGCCACTGCACAAATTCAGAGCTCCCTCAGCATAATTGTTCAAACCTGCAAGTGTAGATCAGTAGGAAAAGAGATATATGAAACTTGCACATGAAACAAAACCCATCACCATACAGCAACATTTTGGACTATTCAAAATTTGAAAGGTGTTGCAGACATCAAGTTAATGGAATTTTAACAAGAGGCCCAAGAGGGCCTGTATCGCTCCACTGGCTAAAGTAAAAGAATTACCTGATGATTTCTTGTAAGCCTCACACTGCCAAATCTTGAAAAGGGTCACCCAAGGAACATTTCTGCCAAGTTTGGTCTGAATTGGCCCATTGGTTTATTTTTGAAGAATAATTTCATGGTTTGTCTAATCCTGATAAGACCTGCCCTGCCACACCCACATTTATAGACCAATCAAAGTTTACAAACACTGTCAACCACCCAAGGTACATTTCTGCCAAGTTTGCACTAAATTGACCCGATGGTTGTTTTAAAAGAATTATTTCGCGATTTCTCCCATTCTGATAAGCCCCACCATGCCACGCCTTTACTAATGGACCAATCAGAATTTTACAAACAAAGTAAGTAAAAGCCATCCAATAAACATTACTGCCAAAATTGGTCTCCATTGGCCCATTGGTTGATTTATAAAGAAATATTATATGATTTCTCCAATTCTGATAAGCCCCTCCCTGCCACGCCCTCATTTATGGATCAATCAAAATTTCATGGGCTATTTAAGTAAAGAGTCACCCAAGGTACATTTCTGCCAAGTTTGATCAAAATTGGCCAAATGATTGATTTTTAAAGAATTATTTTGTGATTTCATTAAGTCCGAAAAGCCTCGCTCTGCCACGCCCACATTTATGTACCAATCAAAATTCTTTTAACAATTTAAGTAAAAGGTCACCAAAGGAACATTCCTGCCAAGTTTGGTCAAAATTGGCCCACTGGTTTGAGAGAAGATTTTTAAAGAATTATTTTGTGATTTCTCCAATTCTGATAAGCCCCGCCCTGCCATGCCCTCATTTATGGACCAATCAGAATTTAACAGACAATTTTAAAAGTAAAGAGTCACCAAAGGTACATTTCTGCCAAATTTGGTCAAAATTGGCTGAATGATTGATTTTTAAAGAATTATTTTGTGATTTCTCTAAGTCTGATAAGCCCTGCCCTGCCCCGCCCACATTTATGAACCAATCAAAATTCTTTGAACAATTTAAGTAAAGGGTCACCCAAGGAACATTCCTGCAAAGCTTGGTCAAAATTGGCCCACTGGTTTGAGAGGAGAAGATTTTTAAAGAATTATTTTGTGATTTCTCAAATTCTGATAAGCCCCGCCCTGCCACGCCCACACTTATGAACTAATCAAAATTTAACAGACAATTTAAGTAAAGAGTCACCCAAGGTACATTTCTGCCAAATTTGGTCAAAATTGGCTGAATGGTTGATTTTTGAAGAATTATTTTGTGATTTCTCTAAGTCTGATAAGCCCCGCCCTGCCCTGCCCATAAAAAAATATTGTGGAAAATGAAGAAATTGTTTGATACCATTGCATGCTTG
This sequence comes from Fragum sueziense, assembly GCA_963680895.1. NCBI lineage: Eukaryota > Metazoa > Mollusca > Bivalvia > Cardiida > Cardiidae > Fragum > Fragum sueziense. The sequence goes on from OY804592.1 coordinate 54,270,179, forward strand.
TGACAAGCAATTTCCTCATTGCTCACAATGCTTTCTATCCAAATACAATAGACAATAAAAATGTAAAATTTTGATCACATGAAGTTGATGTCTGCAAAATCTTTTGAATTTGGACCAGTCTAAAAGTTTCTTGTGTGATAATAGTTTTATTATGAATTATTTTGTCGTCCAAAATTCTTTCAAATTGATGGAGTAAAAATTCCACAGTGCAAGAAAGGACAACACTCAACATTTTATAAACTAAAGAAGCATTTTTACACTATCCTGCCTCTTTCCTTGGCTTCTGATAAATACAATGATTCTGTTTAGAAGAAAATGACAATATATTTTCTCTGCTGATATTGTGCACAAATCTTATTTTTGTCTGCATCTATTGATATATATCTATATAAAAACAGTCCAAATTTTTGCTGTTTGGGAAAGAATTAAGTGATGCATTTACCTGTCTTTTCATCAAATGAGTCAACTATATTTGAGTAGGCATCTTGGTATTGTGTCAACAGCTTTGATACTACTTCTTCACTTGATCTGAAAACATACAAGGAATTCAAGTTACATATGAGCCGCGACATGAGAAAAGCGGAATTTAGCATAAGCGAAAACAAAGACGCAGATCAGCTTCGCGGTAACCGCGAATCTGATCAGCATCTGTGTTTTCGCTGGTGAGAATGTTTAGTTCTTCTTCTTCTCATGTATGAAATTTCGTGACTCTAATCACTTTCTGCGGCTGTACAGCCTCATTTGTGTCGGATCTGGTCAAAACTCCCAAAGACCGATTTTCTCGCGTCGCGGCTCATATATATTGATCCTTTCTCAATCAGGCCACATTTTTCATTTTCCTAACCAAAGATCTATAACTAGCATATTTCTTTGTTCACTATGATATACCGGTATGTCTGAGAGTGAGACAATTCTTATCAGAGCTCCAGATAATTTTTAGGGTAAAAGAGTGATCACTTCCTACTCTGAGCATCAAAAGAGTGATTCACATTCAACCCAGTAGGTATAATCCCTTTTTGGAGAAAACCAACAAAAACGGTTTACGGGGAAAAACTAAACCCTTGATCATAGGATTTCCTTTCCTTGAATTGGTACTTCTTTGATTCACAGGGCACAATAAGGTAATAAAATACAACAAAGTATTCAAAATGAGTGATTTTGCTTTTCACAGTCAGTTTCTTACTGTTGATAATAATGGGGCGCCGTGGTCTAGTGGTAGGACGCGAGCTTAGGGATCGAGAGGTCCTGGGTTCAAATCCTGCCGAGATCACAGGAATTTTTCTGAGCAAAAAAGTTACCCCACGTTGCTCCTCTTAACCCAGGTGTATAAATGGGTACATGGGAGAGTTGAAAGCTGATGTGCTGTGGCTGCCGCAGGCGCCGACTGTAAACAGCCGACTTGAAGCTCAATGATCGTGGAGTAAAGTGTGAAAGTCGCGCGAATATGGACCTAGTTCATAAATTTGAGACTATAAACCACCTTTACTTATTTACTTACTATACAAACGTGTATATTTACAGGCAGTTTCCCACTGTGGAACTTTCAAAAAATGTTGGAAGTCTAAACAAGGTAGTGAAACACTATGAGCTATCCATAAAAACAGTAAGTCACTAATCACAGGCTGAAAGAAGCACCCTCTTTTTTTAAGAATTGATCCCTCCAGCGACCATGGCCATTATACAGTACTTGGCATCTTTTTCTGAATACTGACTTTGCATTTTATTTTCAAATTATAGGGCACAGATCGCTCTGAAACCATCCATGGAAACTCGACCTTTAAAATTTTCATAATTTAGGCAGTTATGTCTTAACTGATCCGCCGACGTGATGTTTCCGGGTACTTTGTGCGGCCGTGTTATTGACAGAATAGAACAAAACTCGAATAATACTAGAAATACAGCCGTATCCTCCCCGCTTGGCTTGAAAAAATGTTATATTCTGACACGATTTTCCGTCTGCTTCTTACTTTACGACGCAACAGACCTTGCAATCGTAAACAAAACGATACAGTGTCGTATAATTAAGACTTTGTAAGATTCGGCAACCTGTAAGATTTGCCAAATTCTATTCTATATTATTCTACACGGCACCGGTATTGAAATGGCTGTGATTTGTAAACATCCGGTGACAGATAACTGGAATTTTATCTTCAACGCTTCAAAATAATTTGAATGTGTTAGCACAAACCAGTAACTTTCACTCGTTCTCGCTTGTTAGGAATGCGTTACTTGAAAATTGAATGCGTCTGGTGACGCACACAGGTGACCTTGAAATGCGTTTTTTACATATTTGAATGCGTAATAACGCAATAACGCACCTTATCTGGAGCTCTGTCTTCAGTGATTTTGTTACAAATTTATGTGGAAGAGTCCTGGGACCCACTTTTTCCCAAAACAATGAGTCCAATATTGAAACATATGAGTCTTTGAAAGACAATGTCGACTACACATTGACAATGTTAGCATTCTGGGACTCACTAAATATTTTTCAATGAGTCCTGAAAAAAAAATGTGAGTCAGGGACTCGGGACTCGCAGGTAACAAAACCCCTGTGTCTTATGATTTTTAAATTATAAATAACTTCTTCTCAGTTTTCTTTTTGGTTTGCCAGCAAAAATCTGCTTATGAATGGCCACACAACCACATTTCTTAATAGAGAACAACAGCTTTTTAAATTTAATTTCAATTTTAATAGTAAATAACGCAAATCAAGAGGATGTGCATATCAATAATTTATTTATAAGATATGTCTTGATATAACAATTCTAACAGGTACAGGATCTAAAGTAAAGAGGGTAAACCGTATGGGTCATAAATATAGAAAAGTTAGGAAGTCATGATTCTCTTAACCCTTTCTCAACGACAAACAGAAAAACTTAAGAATGGTCCTATTTCAAAGCTGTTGAAGACGACAAAATAGATGGTGAACTTGATATAAATAGTATTTGTGTATGATGTAGCATAGAAACTATTGAGACAAAAGAGGAAAATACTGATTATCTTTTGTATCGATATTTTCCAAACTTTTTCAGTAAGGGACGTTAAAACAAAATCTTGTTTGGGAAACGGTTAGACCTACATCTCAGACTTACACTCTTGAAAGTTTTGCATATTGTAACTGTGATATTGTGTGCCTCAGTTTATCTGCTTTTTTACTAGGTGTTCCCTTCTCAAGCTTCTCTGAAAACAACAGCTTCTGATATTGGGCCAGAAAGTTTGCATCATCCTTGCTGTAATTCATAGTCTGAAAGACATAAAACATAAATACAACTTTAACATTATATAAACTGAATTTCCGGTCAAATAGACACACCATACACGTGCAGTTGGACTTAGTATGAACAAAATAACTATTAGTGTTCGAAACATATTGGGTACGAACAAATCAGACTGGTTCGTTGGGCCACAGAAACGATAAAGAACCGGGTAGCTGAACCAAGTTCAAACCACATATGCTAGGTCATTACAAATTGAAGTTAACTGATGTTAAACAATACTCGATGTCTTTAAAATCTCAAAAATGCATGGAAATCGAAATCGTTTTTCCCGCAAATTCTCCAAATTGAAGAGTAATTTGAACAACAACAACTTTTTGAAGGAGTCACTCTTGTGTAATTTAGGTTCATTGAAAAATAAATTAATTGATAAAAATAACAAATTAAAGACACGAATGGCATGATTTGCTTATAAATGTTTAAAATTTTGTTTCTTGTGGCTTGAGCTGCCATTCAAAACTTTATTTGGAACTTAATTCTGTAGCCTACATATGTACGAGAAAGTTGATATTGTCGATTTAAAAGTCATCAATGCACAAAGCCATAGTCTTTCTCAAAGAATGGTTTATCTTGGCGTGCTTTATATTGTCAAAGTATTGTTTGAAAAACGGGACTGCAGAAAATCAGCATCACTCTTTTTCCCATGACAGTTTGGATTAAAGTGTGAATTTAGATATGAACAAGTAGGTCTATGTATTTCATGTATCTTCCGATTAGATCCCTTTCAACACCCCTCATCCCCGAAAAAACAACAACAAAAATAAGACTTGACACCCTATTAGAAAAGGCTAGAGAAATATTGAGACAAAAAAGAAAAATAGGCCTACTGATAACCAGCACTTTCTCCTTTTGCCTGCATTTTTTCTGACAGTGCTGTAGTCCTATTGTAGGCCTAGGCCCTACAAAAAAACTAGTTTTTCAAACACATATTTTGCCGTCTATGAAAACTTTCAAAATGAATCGCCTTGAAGTGTAGCCGTTTGGCAGAGGTTGAAGGAAGACAGTTTGTATGTCGTTGACCTGAAAATACCTTGTTTCAACCCACTACCAGACGGCAAAATTTTAGGCTTGTCCAAAATCAAAGATGTGGCAGACGACAATTTTTAGTAGGCCTAGATAGAATTTTCAATTTCTGGGTAAAAAAACAAATGTGGAAAATAAATTAATTCCGTGTCACAAGCAAATTCTTCATTTTCCACAATGTTTTCTTAAGATTTACTCTTGCCATTATGTGTGAATTGGTTGACCCGTTCCCAAACAAAAAAAAACCTTGGAACACTCCAAATAGAGGGAAAAAACATTGCGAAGGATAAAAATAAAAATGGGCAAAACACAAAATGCCTAGGTAGGCCATATTAAAATAAAAAAAAAACATAACGAAAAGGAGAAAGTGTTGTATGTCAACCTTGTTTTCAAGTATAAATTGTCAACAATGCCTTCACATGTAAAAAAAAAAAAAAAAAAAAAAAAAAAAAAAAAAAAAACGTTAATGTAAAACAGAATTTGTTGAGACAAGAACTGTTTTGTCGTGTTGTGCCAATTTTGCTTTTACCAAGAGACGCAGTCATTCCATCATTTAGTAGGCCTACATTACAACGATGATATCTACAAATACCTAGTTACGAGTAAAGCGCGGCGTTCTATCTCTTGATTTGCTCCGGACTCAACCAAAAAAGGCTAAGTTCAATCCACTTTACCATATCTGTATCACATAGGCCTACAATTGAGTAACCATGAAAAGTGGGGTTTGATGCAATTAGAAAACATCGTGGGTCCAGACCCGCCTGCATATACGTGTAGTCCGGTCAAGATCTACGTTGTTCTTTTTTAGCTTCTTCGTTTCCAGTAGCAACTTTGACAATACAGCATAGATCCTAATCAAACCGCACTCATGTTCAAAATGATCCGGATCCATGTTGGTCTCAAATGCCCGAATTCAGAAATTTTCCAGATCCCGACTGAAATCTAAATAGGCCTATCCATATCTGTTTATTGCATACTTTCCCAACATCGACAACAGATCAATACTTTTAAAACACAATACCAGGAGACAAAAAAGACTAGTCCAAATTAAATGATATTGCAGACAAAAATTCCGTGTGAATGAAATTTAAAATTTGCTTGTCACAAGCAATTTATTCATTTTCCACAATATTCTCTAAAGCCATTATCTTGCAGGGAGTCAAAAGAGTCATTGTGTGGTAATGGGTTAATCTACATAGGTCACAGATTACTACTGAAATCGGCCGATTGATAAAAACTATCATTTCTACAGGCCTATTATATGTAACAATAATTGAGACTCCGCTCCTATCAGTATAGATTTTGTATTTCCGTCTTTCACAGGCCTGTAGGAACAGGGGGGATAGGGGGGCTTAGCCCCCCAATATTGGCCAAAAATGCCAAATTTTCCTTATTTAGCGAAAATCCGATTTACCCCACCCCCCCCCCCCCCCCCCCCCCCCCAATATTCAGACAAAGGGGCTTCAGCCACACCAATATGAAATTGCTTCCTACGGGCCTGATTTTCTACCCCCTCATTTCCTCGGAAACCGTATCTCCCCCCCCCCCCAAAAATAAATAAATAAATAAATAAATAAACAATACGTACAATACACCCAAACACACTTCCAATTTGTTACTAAAAATAGTAACACTTTTTAATGCCAGATCGAGGCTCTGACCCAATTGAGAGCAAAGCATCCAACGTGCAATGGAAATGAACGGAGGAAAGAAGAAGTTTGAGAGGAATCACACTCCGTTTTGTGATGATTCCTCTGTGAATCTCGACGGGATATCATTGACTGACTTCCAGTTATGGTCTTTACTGGCTTTTAAGTCATTTTTGACCCTCCGAAAAAGGAGTATCCACGGATCTTTTGAGGACCTAGCCGCCAGGTTCAACTGTCATTTTCATGTATTTAACCCCCTTTCCCCAACAAAAAAATGTACGAAACATGCCATTTTCAGTGTGAAGATGACAATCTCAGTACCGAAAGGCTTATGTAGATAGATAATTCATTATGGTAGATCAATTTGATAATAAAAGCATTGCTCTTAAAGCCCATTTTCCAAACGACAAATTATTTAGACTTTTCAAGTTTGACAGCGGCTTTTAAAACCCTTATCTAAACGGCACCTGATTCAATTTGGAAGCTCTTGCAGACAACAGAATGGGCATCTTGAAAGTAGGATTTTGTACGTGCAAGGGCGGATCTAGAGGGGGGGGGTTCGGGATGTTCGCCCCGCCCCCTGGAATAAGCCGAAAATTGAATGTTGACTATATAATCAAAGCGTCATAATTTAACATATTTATGTCATCATTTGGGCGTGGACCTCCGCCTCCCTGGCAATTGGGCTTGGACCCCGCCCCCCCCCCCCGAAAAAATCCTGGATCCACCCTTGCGTGTGTACATAGAAGTATAGAAAACGTTAAAGAAAAAAGGGAACTGCTGATTAAAAATAGCCTATTTCATTAATTTGTCTCTTGAAATGATTTTCGAAACAATCTCTGTAGCACAGTTAAGGGCGAATCTAGAAGGGGGTTCGGACCTCGCCTTGAATTGGCCGAAAATCGAATTTTGACTATACAAAGTTAGTACAGTAGGACTATACATGTATCGTTACACAATTCACAAATTTAAAGCCATCTTCCATCTTATGAGCTAGACCCCCCCCCCCTGAAAAAATCCTGGATCCGCCCATGACAGTCAAAACATTAACATTTCTTGTTTGGTAAAGGTTTAAAACAGTTTTCTTTTCATTTCTTTTTTAATTTAACACCTCTCAACAATATTTCAGCCATAAGTTTATTTATAATTGTCCACGCTCCGAGGCTGGGAATACATCCTGTGACCTGTCCATTATTGGCTCTAATCTAGAGCACAAACACATGCAAAATATTACCGCTCACACTTGGACAGTACTAAGGAGCTCAAATGCTTCTGCAAAATTGATTTTATCTGGTTTTCAAAAGCAGTAGCTCATCCTGAACTTGCATGGTGGTAACGGGCGATGTCCGGGTACGAATGATTACAAGCCAAAAAATCTCTTTTTTTCAATCAAAGTTGCAAAAATATTTCTGTAACTCAAAACTCTAATAATTAACGTAAATGACTGTATAAAATATTCCTAGTACTAAGGCAGAATAATTGAAAAATGCTCGCGTGAAAATAACGACTCGCTCTTGTATAGTAAAACGACCACGTGACCTTTTGTTTGCTCTCATGCATACACAGGTCACGGTTAAAAATTCAAAGTGTGTTTGGGTGTATAGTACCGGCCGAAATTGACAGTGACGTGGACTAATGTTTACTACTTGACAACCAATCAACTCTATTCGTATTTGTAACGGTGCAAATCAGACGAATTGATTGGTTTTGCATCAGTAAACATCAGCCTACGTCACTGTCACTTTCGGCTGGGACTATTGTAGTCGTTTATTTACAATGTTGTTTTTTGTTTTTTTTTTTCATTCTCAAATAAGGACATTCGTATTAGTAAAATTAACCATGCCCTAAATGCTACATAATATGAAACCGGCCGTTTTTTTTAAAGTATTGTTATAATGGAAATGCATATCGATATGATTCGAAAGCTGAAAAGGGGTCTTAATGACATTCAAGTCAACCACAAAACCAGATCAGATTTTTAAAGGTGCAGTCTGATAAGGGTTTTCACTGCTCACTTACAGTTGCCACTGCTTATGATGAATGTGTAAGAAAACAACATGGCTCCCGAAGAGACTGCATGTATCCACAGGCTGATCAAAATCCATGTTGGTCTCAAATAAAATAACCCTTTCCCACACATTGACTCTTTTTGACTTTAAAAAAGATTAAAGCTTTGGACAACATTGTGGGAAATGAAGAAATTGCTTGTGACAAGCAATTTCTTCATTTCCCACAATGTATTCTATCCAAAAAGGCTAAAAAAATAAATTTCATTCATTTGAAATTGCTGTCTGCAACATCTTTGAATTTGAAGCAGTCTAAAACTTTGGGATAAGGACATTTTCTTATATCTCGGCTTAAAGTGACATTTCAGAATTTTTTGTCATAAATTTTACTTTTATTTTTATCTGAAAGAGCATAATTCCTTATGAAAATTCTGAAAATTTTAAGCCAAAATATTGCGCCGTTTACGAGATATTTATATTTTTGTATTAAAATTGAACAAATTGTTGTGGACAACAGTTCGGATTTATATGCAATTTATCGATTATGTCTCAACTTTAAATGCGTGTTTCTCGCTTATTGGCAACAAACTTAAAAAAAACCTAATAGTATCTATACTCATTAGAATAACCAATCTTGGCATCAAGACATACTTTAAAAAATTGAACTTGGAATGAAATGTCCCTTTAAATATTCATGCTACGATAATCAGATATAGTTCAAAAGTTATGACAAATTCCCTTTTTGGACAAATAGGCGAACAGAAAGAGGGGACAAAAAGAACCCTTAGGACCCTTACAATTTGACTAGGACCCATGGTTGCTTTCATGTCGTTGCTACCAGTCAGGAACATGTCCTTTTAGGCATGCATGGCTCTTGATCAGACTGGATAAATTTGCTGCATTGCCTCGATCCGCGTTGCTCTTAACCCTTTCCAAAACGGTAAAATTTTAGTGTGATCCACTTAAAAAACTGCCACAAAAGACAAAATGGAAGTTATCAAAGATATAATCTGTGTAAAATATGGCATAGAAAATATTGAGACAAAAGGAGAAACTGCTGGTTTTCAGCAGTTTCTTCTTTTGTTTCAATGTTTTCCCAAGACTTTTCTATCAGGGACGTCAAAAACAGGTCTTATTTGGGAAAGGGTTAAATGCCACGAGACCGCTTTTTTATCATCAAAAGTCATTAAATCATAAAGTGTTATGTAGGCCGTACCTGACAAGAAGTTGTGCTAATTAATTTTAATATATTTCGTTTGTAAACTACGGTTGTCGTGCATAATATTCGTAGGAATTTGTATGAAAGAAACAAAAGCATGGATAATTATAATAGGAATTTAGAAGCCGATCGAGAAGAGACTAGCATCGATAGAACGAATGACAAATTGCCGGATGGAAAATATAAGATGCCAGTTAGTGAAAACGGTAAGATGATTATTATGCACGTGTTATAAACCATTGATGATAGAATAGCTCACGACAAATGACCTGACAGAGCATCTCTAGCTAATAGCTGTAGATGCTCTGCTAGGTCATTTATCGTGAGCTTCATAGCAAATGACAACGGTGAATGTTTAGGCCTGACCAAACCAAATGCTTCTTCTAAAGGTTTGTCAAAAATATAATTTGTGTCAACGATAGATACGAAAATACCGACAATCAGAATTTTCTTCATTTGGCTGAACGTTTCCCCCTCATCTTTCTTATTAGTGATGTCATAACAACGGGTTCTATGGGAATTGACTCAAAGCTGTCTTTCACAAACAATAATGTTGACTTTACTAAATAAGGAATATATCAGCATTACAACAATCCGCATGTCAACCCGACAGTTTAAGTCTTCAGTGTCAAAAACTATGCTGGTAGTTCGAATAGGGAAAGATTTTATCCAGTTAACCGTGGCGTAATTTCGGGATTTTTGAAATGCGTTCTCAAATGATATCCAAGTCAACCTCAAAAAACGCAAAGTGCAGCATTACACAACAAAATCAATTAAATGTTACTTCTCATTTTCTTCTTTCCCGTGAATGTTTTCTGTTAAATTTTCTCTGATCTCATAATTAAGGAATATTTGGAAATGGATTTAACATGTTTCGAAAACAATTTTTTTTTGCACGTTCAGGTAAAATTAACGTCGAAGATGACGTTAGTACGCCGGATGATATATTACGTCAACTTGGTGGCTGTGGACGGCTACAAGTCATGCTGGTTGTTATTATACAGTCTATGAAGCTGGTCGTCTGCTGGGGAATGACGGGTAATACGTTTCTAGCCTACGTCCCGGAATGGCGGTGTGTTACGTCAAATGGAACGTCCGGCACCAATACGTCAATCACGTCATCGTTGACAACGTCACCGACGTCTGTTGAAAATGACGGTTATTGGAATAAACAGTGTAAAACATATACAGACGAGGATTGTACAGAATTTGAATTCGACCCTGGGATAAAAACGCTCGTGAGCGAGGTAAAAAAAAAACGCAGTTCATTGAGTGTATGATTTCAACACGCCAAATCTCAGAAAAGTATACATTAGATTAACGAATCGGTTCTCATGCAAAATAATGTTAGGAATAATAATTGGTTTAGTGTCGGTAATATACTCAATGTCCAAGAAATACGACACTATCGCCAACGTGTGAAGTTTTCAAGAACTCTCTTTTCACTGTTGTTCGATACGTCTCTTTAAACTTTAAACGGATATACCAATACTTTGTGCAGGAAGAAGGTGGGATATTGCAAACATGAGACCAAGAATGCTTGATTTGTTGCATCGATCTCAAAGCCTATAAATAATTAGGCTATTATTGGTACTCTTTGGAACAAGTGCATTATTGGATTTGTTTTTTACCCGTAGTCAAAAAGAGAAAATGTAGGCCTATAGAGTATTGTACAGCTATCATCTATTATTTTGGATGAAATCCAGTCACCGAAGAGAGATTGGTCGAACAAGATCCCACAAAACCCTTTATGAATATTTTGTTTCAGTTTGGTTTGGTGTGTGACCTATCCTGGGTGACCGCCACTATTACGTCACTTCAAATGGCGGGAATGTGTGTGGGCAGTTTTGTAGCAGGACAACTCTCGGATCTGCTTGGTCGGAAGATTCCAACTTTCGCATCCATCGCCATGCTGTTTGTCTTCCAACTGATAGCTTATTTTTCGACGTCGTGGGTCATGTTTGCCGTATGCAAATTTTTCATTGGTAGGCTAAGAGAATGTTTCGACTTTCCTCTCCAAGTAGGTCATTATAATGTCCTTCCAATCCACTCTAGATATCTGTTTTTCGATACATTTAGTTGTATTGTCGCTTGATAAAAATTACCTAATTAAATGAACCGCTACACATTGTGGACAAAGAATCGCCGTAAATGAATTTAGAACTAAAACAATTATCTTAAAGAAATGGACGAAATTTTCGAAAAAGCATGAATTAAAAACCTCATTATACTAAATCGTATTTGGACCAATGATGCATGAAGTAACATCTCTCTTCTAGCCTCACTTAAATTCTTAAGATTGTCATAAGCAAACCATCTTAGAAAGAACTAACAAACACTGTATTTCAGGTGTTGGTTCTGCGTTTTTCCTGACCCTTTACGGCACCCTCCAGTCCGAGTATGCTCAGTCCAAATGGCGGTCTAACATCAGCTTCCCCTCCTGGGCTATAGAGTCTGCCTTGTTCGCACTGGCAGCCTGGCAGCTACAGGACTGGAAACATCTTACGCTCATTATAGCCGTGCTGTCAGCTGCATACTTGACAACGTGGTTGTAAGTCTTCAACATCTCATAAATGTATGTTATAGCAAACTGAATGCATCTCCGCATATTATAAGAATATTTAACTCGCCACAATTCAGAAAAAAATCTTTAACTTGAGCAAATATAAGAACTACATTGTCATGTAGTTTGCAATATGAAGATAACCAAAGCAGATTTTTTCTACATGCGACAACTATAGGAGTTCTAAAAAAAGATCAAATCCTATATTCAACAAATCAGTGAGGTAATCTACCGTGCTCTTCGTCGTAACGAAACTTTTTTCTCAAGTAAACAATGTTATTGTATCTGCTACTGCTAATTAGGCCTATGCTTGTGCTTTCTTGTACCTTTTTGAAAATATCATTTCATTCAAATTTGTGCTCAGAAATCAATGGTATTTTAGTCAATGAAATCGCCATTAATTTCATACACAGCCTTGTTCCGGAGAGTTTTCGCTGGTTGGTAGCTAGAGGAAGGCACGAAGAGGCCAAGAAGACGATGAAGCACGTGGCCAAGTTCAACAAACATGCCCCGCCAGACTATGACAGGATGACGAGGGCTATAGCTGCCAATAACAATAAAGAATCTGCAGCAAAATACACACTCCTGGTTCTATTTCGTCGACGTGAACTTCTGAAGTTGACCATACCAATGATAACGACTTGGTATTTGAATTGAGTCAGGATCTGGAAAAACGTCCCTTAAAGCATTTGAGACAGCCATGTTTCAAGGACAGATTGTGCCTAGGTGCAGTCTGAACTGGATCCATATTACTATGTTAGCCTACTCTCATATTGTTGCTACAGACCATGATGAAGTTAATGGAGAACAAAATGGTTCCTGATCAGACAGCGTGTATAAGCAGGCTGATCTGGAACCATGTTGGGCTCAAAGGCCTTAAGGGACCCTTTTCCAGATCCTGGCTCAATTGTTTTATTTGTTTAGTTTCCAGAATTCAACGATAGGATCACAATCACTGCCTACTCTACCGGTATATTTTTAATCCAGTGAAGGTAGAGTTGGCAGTGTTCGTGGTTATTAAAGTTTTCTACTTTTGAATTCACAAATGGTCATTGCACACTCATGACACTGGTCACTTGAATTTTTTGTCATCTTTGCATAGGGTTACAACATTCGCTTACACGATTGTATTAATTCTGAAGTATGATTAAAATGCCATGAAATATGAAATGCCAATCGCCACGAACAGTTCGATAAGAGTACACAGTCAAATACATTTGTCATTTTTAACGATATTCTTCATCGAAAAAATGTGTTCTTATAGCCAAACATAACATTCTGCATTTCAGAAATTTCGTTTTGATTATTTGTCTCATTTACTTTTAGGTTTACGCTAGGATGTGTTGCCTATGGTATCAACTTTGGAATAAAACAGCTATCTGGAAACATCTATCTAAATATTCTGATATTTAGTGTAGCTTCAATCCCAACCAAACTCCTGTCCATGTACCTGCAAAATAGGCGAGGTTTTTTTATTGATTGAATAAGTGTCTAGGGTACTTAAACATGTAATATTTTGCTGGTATAGAAACACAATTTTATGATTAATGTCTAAAGTGAGGCATTGTAATAGAAAAGTCATGATATTCAAGGCTTTTATAAATATAGTTTACCCATTAAAATCGGAACCATTTCCAATTCAAAATATCTCTTATAGAACAGACTTGCGAAACCATCCAAGCAAAAGAAAAAAATATAGACCTGTCTACAATTCCGTTCTTTCGGAAAGGGCTATACCAGTCCTTTAACTTGAGTAGCAACTGATGCAAATTCTGGTTAAGCTTGTAAACAGGTTTCCGTGCTTTGAAAAAAATGATCCAGGGGCCCGTATTATCAACGATCTCACGATCATGTTTTGTGTAAACTGTGTAAGGAGACATCTGATTGCACAAAAAAACAGATTGGGCCAATCAGGTTTGTTGTTACAAGTAATTACGCAAAATATAATAGGCCTACCGATAGTACGACCGTTGATAATAAGGTCCCCTGAACATTTTCCCGGTGAGGGCCCGTGTTTGCCGGGTGTTACTGCATCGATACATAAAGAAATCATTAAAAATCACTTTAATAAGCCCCTTTTCTTACAAACTAGATACCCCCCCCCCCTGGCCCTCTCTCTGGGTTAGCACATAGATGATCTCCATTAATGGTATATCCGTATAAAGTTTGACTCTGTGATTTAATTTCTCATTTAGGTTTGGAAGAAAGAAAGCTACAGTATTTGCATTTTTCTTATGTTTCGTTGGAGGGATGGTAGTCGGAATAGCACAGTATATTGGTAAGTTCAAATAATCATTTTAACCCTTTCCCAAACAAGACTTGGTCCCGGTTTCTTGAAAATACTTAAGTAGGGGAGACCGGGGTATCATGAACCACTTTTTGATAAATTTCAGCTAGGGCTTTCTTAGTTTCACGCAGAGTGCTCTGATCAATACCATATCAAAGATCAACATCTCTCGTATGTTTCTAAACCTTTGACAGATATTTTCGACATCCATAATCCACAGAAAATCATTTTAAACAGAGCTGGTGAAATGGTTCATTTAACCCCTTTGACGGGGTAGGTTGAACCAGTACAAGGGGTAAGTTGAACCAATAGGCATGTTTGCGATAATTATTCACACCGAAAAGAGAAATAAACACCAGATTTCATTCATAACAATGAAAATGGGTGTTACCTGCAATAATATCGTAATATTTCGTTCAAAGAATAAACATTTATTTCAGTTTTCAAAAGAATTCGATTAGACACACAACAGACAATTTAATAGGCCCAGAATCATTTGGAGCGTTTTATCCGCACTTATTTTCATAGTGGTTCAACTTACCCCGGTACACACCATGGTCATATACTTGTCATTTGTGAAGAACCCATCTTACGAAAGCAATAACGGAATTCAATTTTACATTCTGAAGATATAATATATCTGTAAAATATAAAGAATACTGCTGAGATTTGCTGTACATTGTAGTAAGAAGACGGAATGCATAAATGGTGAAAACCAATTTTAAGGTCGAAATTTCGTTTTTTGGGCATAAAATCCCTCTAACAAGAATCTCTCGAAATTTTCACCGATGAATACTAAAAACATTCCCGCCTCGAATACTTACACCGAAGACGTGAAATTGAAAAGCATGCCAGGGAAATTTGGGGTGGTTCGTTTAACCCCGTGGCTCAATTAACCCCGGTCTCCCCTACGTTCTCATGCTCAAACCTGAGTACCGTGCTCAAATCGCACGAAATCCACGTGAACTTCAATCGAATAAGCTTCAACGTTGGAGAGTATTCCTTTGAAGTTGAGCATGTTCTCATGAGTATGTATTTAAGGTTTTTTTTTTCGAGAAACCGGGGCCTGGTTTTGACGTTTCTAATGGAACAAGTTTAGGAACAAATTGAAACAAAAGAAGAAATTGCTGTTAACCAACACTTCCACATCACGTACATAATAATATTATGCTGCACGGATGACCTTTTATGGCGTGCTCCGGTATTAATGTTCGTGTCCGGGTCTTTACAGAGTTTCTATTTTTCCACGGTATTTAATCCTTAAAGTGACATTTCACTGACATTTTTCATAAATGTTAGTTTTATTTTAAGCCAAAATATTGTGCCGTTTACGAGAAATATAATATGTTTGTGTTAAAATTAAACAAATTGTTGTGGACAACAGTTCAGATGTATATGGAATTTGTCACTACTGTCTCAACTTTAAAGGCGTATTTTTCGCTTATAAATAACAACTTCAAAAACTGATAGCATTTATGCCCATTAGAATAACCAATCTTGGCATCAAGACACACTTTAAAAATTGAAATGAAAATAAAAGTCCCTTTAAGGTAGAATACCCGTAATGTGGCCATTTTGGGGTTTAAAAAAACATCTGATTTTTTCGAGAGGCTTTGTTACGTATCCGAACCTATTCGGGCGCAGTCGAAAACATTCGGCGGTGGAAATTTCCACCGCCGAATGTTTTCGACATCGCACGAATAATGCCGACGTCGCGCGAATCTCATTAGAGGTGGACTACCTTAATCTTCATGTTCTTCAGATGTAGCTCGGGACCAGCTCACGCTATATTTTGCCCTACTAGCCAACGTGGGCGTGGACGGGGCCTGGGGACCAGTACAAACCCACGAAGTGGAACTGTACCCGACAGTTATTAGGTTTGTAGTAAGTTTTGGTATCGAAACACAATAAGTAAATAGCCTGAGAACCTACTTTTTAATGAATTTACGAGAAACCGGGGCCAGGTGACGTTATATTTTGCCCTACAAGCCAACGTGGGCGTGGACGGGGCCTGGGGACCAGTACAAACCCACGAGGTGGAGCTCTACCCGACGGTTATTAGGTCTGTATTAACCCATTACCACACAGTGGCTACTTTTGACTCCCCACAAAATAATGGCTTCTGAAAACATTGTGGAATATGAAGAAATTGCATGTGATAAGCAATTTCTTCACGTCCCACTATGTTTCTACCCATAAACACCAAAATATAATAAATTTCATTCACTTGAAAATGTCGTCTGTAACATCTGGAATTTGGACCAGTCTAAGATTTGCCGTCTGAAGTGGCTAAATACGATTATGTCTCGAAATTGGAGAACGACATATCACTGATTTTCATCCAAAACCTCGTAACTACCTTTACAAAAACGTGTAGTTATGAGATTTTTGAAGAAAAGCGACCATAAAGTGTAACATTGGAGAAAAATGAAATCAATAACAGACGTAAATTTAAATTCTATATCTATATCTTTCAGAAACCATATTACAACAAATGAAAGAGAAGGCAACGGTTGTTGTCAACTGCATAATTTCCCATCTCAAATTAGAAATTTCCTTTTTATTTTTCTTACTACATTATATTTCAGTTTGTTTCATAACAATTTGGTTAAGCACTTTTTGATTTCCATTGATGCCGACGTGCCCGATATTTCTCTTCCTGTAATTCAACTTGGCCGATGTCTTGATAACGAGTATGTAATATTTTTTCAGAAATACGGCATTCGGTTTCCACAGTATATTTTCCAGATTAGGAGCTGTAATAGGACCACAGTTCGTCTATTTGGTATGTTATTGTGATTTATTCCGTAGGCCTACATTCCTGATCTAGTAATAATTCGGTGCATTTTTCAAGGCAGCAAATAACAATATCATATTGCACATACTTAAAGTCTTATCTAATCCTACGTTACCTGTCTGTTTTTTTTTTTTTTTTGTTTTTTTGCATGTTTCCCTACCAAACCATCCAAGATTTTGACTCATGTGTCGAGATAGCTTTTGATCGCGATGAAAGATGGGAAGCAAATGCTGTAGCCTACACATAAATCATATTTCGTGCGTTTCTTCCTATGCTTTTAAGCATATATATATATAAATGCTAAAAAGACTTGGGAGACAAAAGATAAGGATCCTGATAACCAGCAATTTCTCCGTTTGTCTCTGTTTTATGTGCTATATTGTGCAATGTGCACATGTCCTATCTGTATTGATAGGCTACTACTATTTTTTGGTCAGCAGCTGATTATAAATTAACAGCCTAAATTATGGTGTGTTAGAAATGGTTAAGATAGGACTTTGTAATTAAAGTCGATGTAATTAGTGACTTGCAAGCACTGTACACATTGGCCGACTTCGATTGGCGCGAGTCATAGGCGGCCAATTTATAGCGCGAGACATAGGCCAATCGAAGTCGGCCACTGTGTTCCATGTATTTCAGGGCGAGTTTGTACCCGGTTTGCTGTATCTTGTAGGACTGGGTTGTCGTTCTTGTCCATACTTGGTACATTTACACTGCCGGAAACCATGAACACAACACTGTGGCCGACTTCGATTGGCAGATGGCTCGCGCCATCTTTGAGAACCCGCGCTGTTCTATCTATTAGATTCACCCCCGTTTTGTGTCAGCCAATCAAAATCTTTGTTTGACAGTGACCAGTCCGCTGTTTATCCGAGGTGTTTCAAATGACGTAATGGAGCCGTGGTCCGACCACATTTCTTCCGGTGGTCGGACTATAGTTGCGGAAATGACGTCAAATAGCTCGCACTATCGCAAACTCCACACAGCGACAATGCCTTATCTCCCCAATCACAATTCAGGGGAGATAACTGCGAAGGAGATTGGCACTATCGGTGTTCGATTGGGGCGATAGCCAACGATGGCGCGAGCCGTAATGCCAATCAAAGTCGGCCTGTATTGTGTTCCTTTTATTTCGGGGAGAGTTTGTTCCCGGCTTGCTGTATTTTGTGGTGGCTGGGTTATCCTTCTTGTCTATACTGGGTACATTTACGCTGCCGGAAACCATGAACACAGCACTGTTTTGTGTTCCTTGTATTTCAGGGCGAGTTTGTTCCCGGCTTGCTGTATTTTGTGGTGGCTGGGCTGTCTTTCCTGTCTATATTGGGTACATTTACACTGCCGGAAACCATGAACACAGCCTTGATAGACAACATATCCACCGACATGGAAAACTTGAGGAAGAGGGAGAAAGATGTGGCCATGAAAGAAGTTTAACGAATGTCCATATTTATTTACACCTTTGACGCCCTTCAAAACAAAGGCTTTGGAAATATTGTGGGCTAAATTATTTCATCATAGCCTAGGCCTATATGTGTATTGTAAATCAATTAGAAATAAAATTAGTAATGATCTGAAAAAGTCCCTTACGGCTTTTGATCACAACATGGTTCCAGATCAGCCTGCGTATACACGCAGTCTGATCAGGACCAATGATGCTCTCGAATAGTTTCTCAGTGACATAAAGCAACTGTTACAGAGCGACATGAAGACAGATCTGACAGTACTCATGCACAGATTTGTCTTGAAGCATGGCTGTCTCAAATGCTATAACCCTTTCCCAAACGGCAAAAACTGGGACAGTTCCCGTGTTAAAGCTTCTGCAGATGAAAAAAATAAAGGTGTTGCTAAAGGTGAGATTTGCATACATAATAGCATAGAAAATATTGGGGCAAAAGTAGATAATGCTTCTTTTACCTCAATGTTTTCCCAAGCAATTTCTATTGGCGGCATCAAAAGCAGGCCTTGTTTGGGAAAGTGTTGAGTTTTTTCCAGATCCTGGCTCATAATCATGTTAAGATGATGATGAGAAGGCCATGCAGTGGAGATTTTAAAATATGTTTCCTTTTATTCTTATACCCTTTGTAAAACGCATGAATTTCACGAGCTTTTGATTAAAGCGACTGCTCAAAGAGCTCGGCAATGGAGAGTAGGGGGGGGGGGGGGCCGACGGGCCCACAGCTCTTGGTCAAGGGGGTCATCCAATCCAAATACAGATACTGAGACAAATGATTGAATAACTAAATTTTTAAATAGATCTATATCGACAATTCATAATAGGTCTGCAGACACAATAAGGCCATTATTTACACGTTTTCATTCAGAAAATACTCCATAATGTATTAAGCAAAGTGTGTCATTTGGGCCCAGGCTTTGTTCTGAAGGGGTGATTTTGGATTTTAGAGGGACATGATCCCCTTTAGATTCAACACTGAGACATACATGTGGCGGATCCAGGATTCCTGTGAGGGGTCGAATGTACAAATTTAGGTGGGTTCGTTTTCCTATTATTCACAATTTAAAGTGACATTTCACAATTATTTCATTTTTTAAAAGTATGTCTTGATGCAAAGATTGTGCATTCTAATGCGTAGAAATGCTATCATTTTTTCTAAGTTGTTATTTATAAGGGAAAACTGCACCTTTAAAGTTGAGACAGAAATGACAAATTCTATATAAATCTGAACTGTTGTCCACAACAATTTGTCTAATTTTAGCACAAAAATATATATTTCTCGTAAACGGTTCAATATTTTGACTCGAAATTTTCAGAATTTCCAAAAGAAAAGATGCTCTTTCAGATAGAATAAAAGTAAAATTTATGTAAAAAAATCTGAAATGTCACTTTAATCAATTTGACGGAATTTATGAATGAAAACGAAATAAATCTTGCTACAGAGGGGGTTCGTTTGAACCCCTCTGGATCCGCTTCTGATCCTGGATCCCTTCCGATCTGAATATTGGTCCGCCTGTGAAACAATCCCCCACTAACCCTCAGCCAAGCAGCCTACGTAAGACATGGTTTTGACATTCCGAATCTGAGAAAAGACTCGAGCAATTATTACAGCAAAATACAGTATCTCAAAATTGTCTAGATCTATGGACCTACAAAAAGCCTATTTTAACCCTTTTCCCAAACAACAAAATTTTAGGGTTGTCCAAATTAAAAAAAATGATGCAGACGACAACTTCAAGTCAATGAAATTTTACATTTTTTTGGTATTTTTATGTAGAAAATATTGTGCAAAAAATGAAGAAATTGCTTGTCACAAGCAATTTCTTCATTTTCCACAATGTTTTCCCCAGCCTTTTCTAGTGACGGAGTCAAAATGCGTCACTGTGCAGTAATGGGTTTTATAATACAGTCATTTTGTTACATGTAGCTGCAGCAGCTTTCAAGTTAATCCGCGTCTTCTCTGATGCAAATTTCGCTCTTTGATGTCGACGTCCGATATCAAAGAGCAACATTTTCGTCGGTGTAAATGCAAAACCTCGTATGTCGATTTTTGCAATTTTCAAAGTAAAATCTTGTGTGTCCATTTAAGACATAGAAGGGTTCGAGATATTTTCGCCGATCAGTATTAATGATAGGCCTACATTATTTGTGAACAGTATGTCCGAATTTCATTAAAAACCTTTCAGTTTGGGAAAAGTTAGATCTATTACACTTTTTTCCTTCCCCTTTAAAATTTTCCAAAAACGAGATACGAGGTTTTGCATTAACAACAAGGGCGGATCCAGGATTTTTTTCCTGGTGGGGGGGGGGTCCAAGCCCAAGATTTTTTTCCAGGGGGGGGGGGGTCCAAGCCCAAATTATGGCTTTAAATGTAGTAAATATGTAGCGTTACACTGAATTTATAGTCAAAATTCAATTTTCGTCCAATGCCAGGGGGTCCGGACCGCCCCCATCCCTTCTAGATCCGCCCCTGAACAACGACCATTTGCATAAGAAAGGACTCTGATTACTTTCAAGTGGGCCCAATCTGAAAATTGGTTTTGGAAATAAAAGGGTTATCGTTAACGGCATCCGTCTTTAGCACAGTCTGTCCTTGAATGTAGATCTATCTAGTTTTACGTGTGGATCCAGGCTAAAATAAGTGCCCGGTAATCCTACACCGGAGTTTATCATTCGAATCCAAGGGCAAATCACTCTAACGATACTTTGTAACCGGTTTCTGAAAAAACTGTTTTGGTGAAATTTTGCCGATATTTACACAAAAATATCCGATTTAACAGGTAAAAGATATGTTTAAGTAGTAAAGCACGCATCAGATTAAATATTGAAGCAGGAGGTCGCACGGAACAGACATATGCAGTTAGTCAAACATGAAAATATGGATGTGATCATTTGATTCATTTCCCTGTCATGACTATTTTTGCCTGTCCACGTAGTAAATTACATATCAGACTGTATTATCTCTATAAAATCAACATTTTATTGTAAAAGAATTTAATATTTATGTATAAATATGCACTGATCCAGTAAGTTTTTACTTGATTACAAAAAAATTAAATCATGGATAGATTTTTCTTTGAGGAGGGGTGTGTGTGTTGGTGTGTGTGTGTGTGTGTGTGTGGGGGGGGGGGGGATTGACCTTTCAAGCCAGTGGTTCCAAGGTTTTCAAAGTGAAATATATAAATTCAAAGAAATGGTAACTTAAATTCTTAAGTACATTTACCCAAAATGATATTTGTTAACCCTTTAAACCAAACAAGACCTGGTTTCGACGTTCTTGATAGATGAGGCATGGGAAAACGTTGAGGCAAAAGAAGAAAGTTCTGATAATCAGCACTTTCTCCTTTTGTCTCAATAGTTCCTGAGCTATATTATACACAAAACAAGGCTTTATTAATGTCCGCTTTGTCGTCTACAGCAGCTTTTGAATTGAGCTACCCTAAAATTCTTTCATTTGGGAAAGGGTTAAAGTATAGAAGGTAAAGGAAATTGTGGTGTCACATCACAGATCTTTGTTTTATCTTTCTGGTGTAACACAGTTTATTCCATATTTTTTTCATTTCAGATAAATAGTATTGCAAAGGAATAGAGGTTGTATGTCAACAGTATGGATCAACAAGTGACTTCGAAGGATAATGAAAAGGTACCAAAATCTTAATAAAAAATATTCCAATGATCTATTTTTTTATGTATAGATTTTGACAAAGTGAACCTAAATTACAACTGACTGAAGATAGTAAACTGGTTCTGGACCATTATTTTATTAATGTTATCCGCTGAGATATGGAATATTACATTATTAATCTGTTTTGCTTTGCACTCTGAGACAAACAAGGTCACTATACATGTTGGAGACATTAACCAGTGAGTATACTTCACCAGAGGGGACAAGTAGTGTACTGTAATCCTTATTTATTGACCCTATGATCCAGGTATCCTGGTATATAGTTGAAAGTCATGCATGATTGTTTTTCTTTCATAGATGCTTAAAATTTCAAGTCATCCAGTTTCCTCAACATCTATGTCGTCTATAACTAGCGTTAAATTTGAACCATTTTAAAGTTTTGTTATCTAGTCCAGATAGATTAGAACTTCCAACAGTGACAGTGCCGAGGTTTTGCATATCGTCACTTTTCAAAAAAAAACACTAGTAACTGCAGTTTAAAACAAGCTGCAGTTATGAGGGTTTTTTGTTGAAAAGAATTGATATTTAAAATGTTTCAGATATTGTTGGCACCATATACATACATCTGTCAGATACCAGGGAAGAAAATCAGAGGAAAATTGGCCAATGTGAGTATCTTGAACTCTTTCCCAAACAACATAAATTTAGACTGATACAATTTGGAAGGTGCTACAGACGATGAAACAGATGTTGATTGGGGTGATAATTGTGTGCAATGTGGCGCAGCAAGTATTGAGGCAAAAGGAGAAAATGCTGGCTATCAACATTTTCTTCTTTTTCCTCAATGTTTTCTCTATGCTTTTCTATATAGGACGTCAAAGCCAGGTCTAGTTTTGGAAAGGGTTAACTTTTTTCCAGGTAGCACAATTGTAGACTTTGAACTCAATATCAAACTTTTCCCAAACAATACCTGTTTTTGATATGCAGGTATGAAAGGGCTTTGGAAAACACTGAAACAAAGAAGAATATGTGGATAATCAGCATTTTCAACACTTCATTTTCAACACTCGCTTTAATCTTTTCTATACTTTTTCATAATCAAATCCTTTCTTTGTCAACATCCATATTGTTTTCTGCAGTGCTCAGTTTTCAAATTGGAAGAGTTTGAAATTGTGTCATTTCGAGAAAGAGTAAAAAGGACTAGTGGAAGTTGACTTCAAAAAGTTTGATTTATAGAGAGAAATGTTTTCATATATGATAGGATAGTGTCGAAAATACTGTAGGTTGGAAATGTAGAAAATATTCATAATCAGCATAACCCTTGGGCAAACATTGTGACAAAAGCAAAATGACATTGTGCTACATTATGTCTTTTCGCATTCTCGTTATTATATTGTGATAGATCTAATGTTCTTTGAAGAGTTAATCAAATGTAGTTTATTATGCCTGTTTGTCATATTTGTGTACTTGTTCTTATATATTGTAGGCCTTTAACCACTGGCTGAAAATCCCTGATGACCGTTTGTTAGCTATTGGTGAAGTTACACAGATGTTACATAATGCCAGTCTGTTGTAAGTAGCACTGGTACTAGCTATAATGTAAAGAAATTTCTACCATTTTGAAATAATAAAGTTATTGTTTGTTGACTTAAGGCTAATAAGCCATTCCCATATAAGGATGCTTTTAGACGCCATACAAGATAAACATTTTTATACGCCCGTCGAAGACGGGACGTATTATGGGATCAACCGTGATGTCCGGCGTCCGGGCATCCGGCGGTGTCCACTTCTTTGTCCGGAGCATAACTCTGTCTTCTTAAGTCCGATTGACTTAAAACTTGGCAGTTATATTCTTCTCATCATTACGGAGTGCAGTGCACAAGAACCATAACTCTACCTGGCTTATTTTTGAGTTATTGCCCTTTGTTGTTTTTCAAACTTGAATCTTGTCCGGAGTATATCTCTAAAAGTATAATAGCTAGGATCATGAAACTTCATGGGTGTATAGATCTCACAAAGGGGGAGTGCAGTGCACAAGAACCATAACTCTACCTGGCTTATTTTTTGAGTTATTGCCCTTTGTTGTTTTTCATACTTGAATCTTGTCCGGAGTATATCTCTTAAAGTATTATAGCTAGGATCATGAAACTTCATGGGTGTATAGATCTCACAAAGGGGGAGTGCAGTGCACAAGAACCATAACTCTACCTGGTTTATTTTTTGAGTTATTGCCCTTTGTTGTTTTTCATACTTGAATCTTGTCCGGAGTATATCTCTTAAAGTATAATAGCTAGGATCATGAAACTTCATGGGTGTATAGATCTCACAAAGGGGGAGTGCAGTGCACAAGAAACATAACTCTACCTGGCTTATTTTTTGAGTTATTGCCCTTTGTTGTTTTTCATACTTGAATCTTGTCCGGAGTATATCTCTTAAAGTATAATAGCTAGGATCATGAAACTTCATGGGTGTATAGATCTCACAAAGGGGGAGTGCAGTGCACAAGAACTATAACTCTACCTGACTTATTTTTTGAGTTATTGCCCTTTGTTATTTTTCATACTAGAATCTTGTCCGGAGTATATCTCTAAAAGTATAATAGCTAGGATCATGAAACTTCATGGGTGTATAGATCTTACCAAGGGAAGTGCAGTGCACAAGAACCATAACTCTACCTGGCTTATTTTTTGAGTTATTGCCCTTTGTTGTTTTTCATACTTGAATCTTGTCCGGAGTATATCTCTTAAAGTATAATAGCTAGGATCATGAAACTTCATGGGTGTATAGATCTCACAAATGGGGAGTGCAGTGCACAAGAACCATAACTCTACCTGGCTTATTTTTTGAGTTATTGCCCTTTGTTGTTTTTCATACTTAAATCTTGTCCGGAGTATATCTCTTAAAGTATTATAGCTAGGATCATGAAACTTCATGGGTGTATAGATCTCACGAAGGGGGAGCGCAGTGCACAAGAACCATAACTCTACCTGGCTTATTTTTTGAGTTATTGCCCTTTGTTGTTTTTCATACTTGAATCTTGTCCGGAGTATATCACTTAAATTATAATAGCTAGGATCATGAAACTTCATGGGTGTATAGATCTCACGAAGGGGGAGTGCAGTGCACAAGAACCATAACTCTACCTGGCTTATTTTTTGAGTTATTGTCCTTGGTTGTTTTTCATACTTGAATCTTGTCCGGATTATATCTCTAAAAGTATAATTGCTAGGATCATGAAACTTCATGGGTGTATAGATCTCACGAAGGGGAAGTGCAGTGCACAAGAATCATAACTCTACCTGGCCTATTTTTTGAGTTATTACCCTTTGCTGTTTTCATACTAGAATCTTGTCCGGAGTATATCTCTTAAAGTAAAATAGCTAGGATCATGAAACTTCATGGGTGTATAGATCTCACCAAGGGGGAGTGCAGTGCACAAGAACCATGATTCTAGCTGGCCTATGTTTTGAGTTATTGCCCTTTGTTATTTTTCATACTTCATTTTTGTCCAGGGCATATCTGGAAAAGTATCATAGCTAGGACCATGAAACTTTTACCAATCTGCTCCCCCTGTCGACATAAAGCAGTGTTACGGGCGTATCTTGTGACAGTTTGACACCTTGTTCAACAATGTTGTTTACCAAGAAAGTCATAAAATTTTATCAACTGCATCACCTTTGAATTTGGACCAGTTGAAAATATTGCCATCTAGAAATAGGTTAAGCCTTTTCCAACTTGTTTGCTACTGCATGATATAACCTTTGAGTTTTGCTAAGACATTTAATCGTATAGATCTATGTATGACAACTGATAACTTGTCAAGGCCTATCTTGTATTGTAGAATAGATGATATTGAAGATGATTCTAATTTAAGAAGAGGCATTCCAGGTTAGTGTTTATTCTATCCCAACAAGATCTGGTTTTGACAGCCCTGATAGAAGAAAGCTAGGGAAAACATTGAGGCAACAAAGAAAATGCTGATCAATAGCATTTTCTTCTTTCATCTCAATATTTTCTGTGCAATATTGTACTTAAATTTTATTTCATTAACAACCATTCTGTCTTTTCAAATGATTAAGCCTGAGGCTGCACTCATTTAAAAGCTGCTTCAGTGGATAAAGTTGTTGGTATGAAATGCAACTCAGAAAATGCTGTTATAAGCCATACCTGCATTTACATAGCTAGAAATCCCCATATTTCTCATGTGAACCTTTGGGCCACTGCCTTTGCGCAGTTGGTAGCGCATCTGCCTGTCATTCGAGAGGTCCAGGGTTCGATACCTGGCTGCGGCAAATACCCTTTCTGACCTGGAGGCTCGGTAAGGGGGTTGTGGTAGAACTGGTTTGAGAAACAATAGGAATCCATGGTTAGGTGCTCCAGCCGCTGCAATATGACCCTGGCAGTTGAAAACGGCGTAAAAACCCAATAAACTCAAAATCATTTGAATCTTTATCACTGAGTTTAAGATAGACCTTGCTTCTCATTTCAGTTGCTCATCATATTTACGGTGTCCCACACACCATCAATTCAGCCAACTATGTTTATTTTCTGGGTCTACAGAAGGTGCTGACACTCGGTCATGCTGAAGCTACTCAAGTATTTACAGGTAAACAAGGCTTTAGCAAACATCCTGGATAATTCTGTTTCACTATAACAGTGACATTTTTCCATGTAATAGGTCACCACTCTTCTGACTTTTTACATGGATAAATGTCACTTGTTATTGACATTCTCTAAATTTCTTTTGTGCAATGTAGAATTGTGAAATGACTAGATGGATATCACTGAAAATTAAAGATATACACAATTTGTCAACTAAATTAATTGAATGAATATAGACTTTAACATTTTAAGCTTTAAGCTTCCATTGATTATTGCAATAATTTGGGCAAGGAATTTCTTATTATGTAAAGATACCAAAAAGTATACATACTCAATGAAGTTGCTTTTATATTGCACATATTATCAACTTTGGAGATCTCTATAATTACAGAACAGCTATTAGAATTACACAGGGGTCAGGGTATGGATATACACTGGAGAGATACTGTCAACTGTCCTACTGAAGATGATTATAAAATCATGGTCATTAGAAGTAAGTTTTCTACTACATTTGATTGGCATAGAGCATGAGACAGCATTTGTTACTTTCACCTTTGACATGCAGATATTTTAGTCTCTACGACAGGCATTATAGAACAACAACAGTCTGAACATATAACTTTACCCTTGGCTAACTTCCTTTCAAATTGTACATGGCAGGTGTTAATTTTCTTAACATCTTTACATCATCGAAGTGTTTTGTTGTCCTGGTTGTAGAAAAAATATGAAGAAGTCAAGATTAAAAGCATGAATAATGGATTAACATTCTGCATAATAGGAACATCCTGTAAGCAATACTGCTGTGATACTAATACGCAGATCAGATCGACCACATTTAACACAATCAAAAATTAAACAAGACTAATAGGCAGTAATCTGTGCTATAGAAAATGAGCCACTTAATATTCATGAGTGTTGTTTTGCAAAAGGCTATAGATGACAATAATTAAAACTGTGGTCAGGTTTACCTGTAAAGAACAAATTCTAGGGCATTCTTTCGATTGATTTCAGAAACTGGAGGATTGTTTGGCCTAGCTGTTAGACTGATGCAGTTATTTAGTGATAACAAATGGTACAGCAAATTTGTGCTTTCATGTTTTTAAATACGACGGATATGATGGATCCATAACAAAACTGCTGTTTTATTTTTCACTGTAAAAGAATTAGCCTTCGAGAATGTCCAAGAAAGAGAAGAAAATGCAGACAGCTGGGTTTTCACCTCTATCACTCTATTACTCTATCCTTTTGAAATACAAACTGATTTCCCAATGTAGATGACAACTAATATGCAATATCTACTTTTATCTGTAATTGCTTTGAATAATGACGGGTAAAGTTTAAGACTGGTGGTAACACATGACATAAATACCTTTTAAAATGAAAATTAATTGTGCTGAACACTCCCAAATGACACAGCTTTTCAATAATCTCATTACATATAAGCCTACAAAAGATAAAACTTGATTATAAAAGATAAGCATGCATTGATCATAATTTTAAAAGAGGTAAGGGCTCAGTTTGCGATTGTATTAGATATTTTTAATCTCTTTCAGTGATTTCAAACCATTGCTGGACAATTTGGGTCTCTATTTCCAAATAAGGGATGATTATGCCAATTTGTATTCACAAGAGGTGAGTTCCTTTAGTGATATTATATACACATAAACAACCAATCTGTAGAACTTTACTTAACCCATTCCCACACATATACGTCTTTTGATGCCATACAAGAAAAATGTTTTTGAAAACATTATGGAAAATGAAGAAATTGCTTGTGACAAGCAATTTCTTCATTTTCCACAATGTTTTATGAACAAAAACATCAAAAAATTTAAAATGCCATGCACTTGTAATTGTCGTCTGCAACCACTTTAGAATTGGAAGAGTCCAAAATTTTGTCATTTGGGAAAGGGTTAAGGAATAGCAACAAACACTTGTTATGCCAATCTTTATAGGTTTACTCCCCAAAATTGGTCAGTTAAGATATTTAGTTTGCTGTATTTCTCATTAAACACTGGGCATATTTCATTTAACCCTCTTCCAAACGACAAAATTTTGGGGTGATCCACTTCAAAAAGTGCTACAAATGACAAAATGGATGTTATTAAAGATAGAATTTGTGTAAAATATGGCATAGAAAATATTGAGACAAAAGGAGAAACTGCTGGTTATCAGCAGTTTCTTCTTTTGTTTCAATGTTTTCCCAAGTCATTTCGATTAGGGACGTCAAAACCAGGTCTTGTTTGGGAAAGGGTTAATTGCTATGGTCCTGAAAATGGACCAAAAGTTGAAAGCTACAACGCTTTTCGCACTGCATAAGCTCTTATGTTCCAACCCTTTAAATTCAAAGAATGTATCCTACAAATGACTTGATCATGATTTACCTTCTATGAAACATATTAATTCACGCTTTTCCAAACAGGACCTTGTTTTGACATCTCAAATAGAAAATAATTGGGATAACATAGGTGCAAAAGAAGAAAATGTTGATAACCAGCATTTTCTCCTTCTGCCTAAAAAACTTTCTTTACTTTATTGTATACAAATTATTTCATTATCATTATCCATTTTGTTGACTGCAGCAGCTTAAGAATTAAAATAGCCTATTTTTATGCCCCTGTATCGAGAGATCGGGGGCATGTCCGTCTGTTCGTCCGTCTGTCTGAAAACTTAACATTTTCCGTTTATCGGAAAGTATTTGACAAACTAAGCTCAAATTTGGTATGCAACTTCCTTTCAATGATATCTGTCTGTTCCATACCATTTGAACTTCCTCGAGATCATCTGTTAACCCTTATCAACTCTTTACAAGAAAACTTAAACATTTTAGAAAAAGGACCATTTCGGGGGCATTGGTGTTTCACAAACACATCTTGTTTTCTATTTTGAAAGCGGTAATATGGTATTTAATTGAATGAAAAATGTTTGCCATTTTATCATTCCATATTTCAGTATGAGAAAGCCAAAAGTTACTGTGAAGATTTGACGGAGGGAAAATTCTCGTTCCCATTGATACATGCCATCAAATCAGATCAGAGTGACGACCAGGTGCTGAGTATTCTACGTCAACGTACAACAGACAATGATGTCAAAAAGTATTGTGTACAGCTGTTACAACAGAAAGGATCATTCCAATATACCAAAGAAACATTAGTCCAATTAGAAGTCAGGTTGGTAAATAGTTTTGCCCTGTCAGGTGTTTTGTTTGAACACTTTTACATTGGCAAAAAGCAGTCCTAAGACATCTATGTAATTATATGATGACCCTGCTTTATAGCTAACCAAGACTTTTTGTCCAGGGAATTAATGTCATATTTCTAGTGTTGGTGGCGTATGTTGCATTGTCATAAACTTTAATTTTGAACACCTATATCTTATACTCTGTTAGTGTTAAGAGGTTAGGTTAGTCACCCTGATACTTGGTTACTACTTACCAAAACCTTTCAACTGGTTAAGGCGAGCTCATAATTCAACTCCAATTTATAAAGGTTTATCTAGCAGAGATTGCAACAAAAGAAGAAGGAGAAAAAAAGAAAGAAATACCATATCTGAGGTTACATTTAACAACATAAAACATAAACATTTTACATTTGCAAAAAAATATATACATAAAATGAACTTATCTTACTTGTTTCAGAATTCTAGAACAGATTAAAGATTTAGGAGGTAATCCATATTTAGAGGCAGTGATGGGAGAACTGAAGAAAGTGTATACAACAGAGACCTGAGGCGTGTTCTTTAGAGCGAGATGTTTTAAGATTTCTTAAGATGTTTTTGATACAGCGCCTTTAAGACCGAGATTATAAGCGAGGTGTTCCGAATGTTCCATACTTCATACAAATGACGTCATCATGACGTCATTTGTATGAAGTATGGAGCATTCGGAACTCCGCGGTTTATGAATCATGGAGCATTCGGAACAACTCAGTCAATTCTCTCCCATATAGATTCTACAGAATTTACCGAGGGGTTCCGAAATGAGTATAGAGCAATGGCGGCTCGCAGTGATCGTCTTAAAAATCTTGCTCAAAAGAGCGCTTTATCCTAACACATCTTAAGAAATCTCAAGAAATCTCGCTCTAAAGAACGCACCTCTGATGTCAACTAGCTTAGTCTCTGTTTTAATTAACTTATTTCATTGATTTGTGTATTATCTAAGCTCAGCTTTTAATTCTTTCC